>JAMXBB010000010.1:86895389-86977897 GCA_024138015.1 Lumnitzera littorea
CCCCCCCCCCCCCCCCCCCCCGCTCCCACACCCCCCACCTAAAAAAAAAAAAAATTGAAAGGGGGTTTTAGATCTTATTCATGAAAAATATTTAATTTCTCAATTGTTTAGATCTCTTCTCTCTTTCATTTAATGGTAATGTGTTAACATATCGAACGAAGGTGAAGATGAAACTTATAGTACATGCACGACTTCAAAAGAGAGGATATAAGTGAACATGATACTTACTTGATCTTGGACAATCTAATATAGACTGGGTTGCGGACACTAGCTGGGTTCTTGAGAATCAACTGCTTACACGAACCATTTTCGGATTTAGACAAACATTCCACCAATCTCTCTACCTTGTTCTCTCAATGTGTGTATATGAAAGTGTTATAGATAAGGATGTAGATTTCATTCAAGGAAAATAATTAATCTCTCGTTCATTTACTTGACAAAAAAAAAAAAGAATAATAAAATAAAACTCCTTTACTTTACTTGTTACTCAATGCGTTACT
Source organism: Lumnitzera littorea (assembly GCA_024138015.1). Lineage (NCBI taxonomy): Eukaryota > Viridiplantae > Streptophyta > Magnoliopsida > Myrtales > Combretaceae > Lumnitzera > Lumnitzera littorea. Next base: position 86,895,890 of record JAMXBB010000010.1, read on the forward strand.
TGAAAACCGAAAAGTGGTTTCTAGATAAGTCAAAAGACTCAAAATGGATTGCACTTTTAATTGATTAAATATGTATATATATATGTATATATATATATATATATATTTTACTGTCCACTATTTATTATTCTATTAGAGGAAGACTATTAAAGAGAATATATGTCTAAGGTTATGGCCAAATAGGCTATCAATGTTGTAAGTGATTTAAATAAAAGGTTGTGGTATAAAAGAGTCTAATAAAGGATTAACATTTTACTACAAGATTTAAATGGGTCATTAAATTCAGTAGGAGATCAATTTTTTTGCTGTCTACATCAAGCATGTAAATCAATTAATAACAACGGCATGTTTGATTTGCATAATAGAATATGGTAAGAAAAGAATCTTAATTTCTATAAAATAGATTGGAGAAGTAATAGCTATTAATTTATTTGGTTATACTCAAAATGTCATTACCAATAGATTAGTTATATATTTAAAAGCACCAATATATTTTTAAGAAATTCTTGAGACAAGTCATCAGCTGATGACTTAATATTAAGTCTTTTATTATTATTATTATTATTATTATTATTTTGTGCATTTTCATGTAACACTGTGACATTTGACCAATGACCCGAGCTATCAGATAGGATGGTCATGTATCTCTTGATTAAGCGATGCGAGAATTATCGCATGAAAGTCATGGTTCATGGCTCAGTTGAGAATACATGGCGTATATTCTATTGAACGAAGGAATGCATGGCATGTGTTTGGACGAGGGATGTCCATGGCTTGTGTTGGTTTAGCGAAAAGGCACACTCGGCATGCACTTGAAGGGATTTTTGTTTGAAGATGAATATTAGCTACATTGCGTGTGCTAATTCCTTTTTAGACCGTATACTTGTTTATTTCCTTCTTCGTGATGTTAGTTGTAGTATTTATTGTTACTTCCATTTTTATTATTCTATTAACCAACCTGAACTAGATCTTATATATATAGTCCTCTAACCTCATAGTTTGTCAATGAAATTGCAATTCTAAGAGTTTTCTCGAACCCTTGACTTATCAATTTGAGATTTAGATCGCAATGACATCCTCATTTTTTTTTTTTTTCTTTCTCTGATTCATCCGTGAGTTATATTGAATGAGTGATTCTAACCCTATTTTTATAATTTCATGAGTTACATCAGATTATAATCTTAATTGATTAATTTTCTAAATTCATGAGTCAAATCTGGTTTATTTCTTCTATTGGTGTATCATATCAAATGTTAAGAATTGTACATATGATTTTGATTTCTGTTATCCTAAATTCAAAAATCAAAAAATATTTCTTTTTAATTATTTTATAAACTGAAAACATCATAAATAATTCTTTTATATTGTTTTGAACCCTAAAATCCATAAAAACTTGCATCTTTAATCGCCTGTGCCACATCAATAAATGGTCGGATTCTTCCAACTGGTCTTCATCATATCACACCGTGTTTTTTCTTTTATTTTTTTTATAACACTTATATAATTACCAATTTTTTTGCATCTTTTCAGTAGCAGTATAATTTCTGGTAGTTATACCAGAAAATCAAAGTGTTTTCAGAGACTTAATATTAAAATGACTTGCCCCAAGTATATCCCATATAGCTTTAGTTTGTAGTTTCACAATGAGCTAAGGTCTCGGGAGGATATATAAAAATATACTAAAAAGAATAAGAAATAGTTGTTCCTTTGATTTTATAAAAAAAAAAAAAAGAAAAATGTTATTACTTATTTGGTGGTAATATGAATTTCACGGAATATAGTTATTTCATACTGCTAAATGAAAAATAAATGATTCAACTAAATATGTAGTGTTTTCCGAACAATTTGGTTCATAACATTACTGGAATGCTCGTAACAAATGGTATGTTAATAAAATTTGTGTGACGTCACTTTTTTTTTTTAATTATCTCTGCAAACATAAGGGAAATTATGAAGTTTTTGTTCTTATGAATGTTCGAGTAGAATTATAATTGTAAAGTGAATTTACAATTTTTTCGTGCATTTACAATCGTAAGAAAAAAAGTTACTTTTATAAAGTTTAATAGATCTTACAAACTTTAGAGGAATTGTGAACTTTTATGTCAAATAAACAACTATAAATAAAATTACAAACATAGAGTCCAGTCATGAGCATATGGTAACCCATGATGTATTAAGTTAAGTTACAATTACTAGAGTCAAATTATAAACTTTCTATGGGTTTACGAACACATAGTATTTTATGAATCTTTAAACAAAGTTATATGATATAAGAGGAATTACCGAAATCAAAGTCATTATACGAAGTTATGTGGAAGTATGAAGTTACAAGAATTTTTGCATTGAAAGTAAAAATCTTGAGTAAATTTGTGAACTTTTAAGTAATTTAATGAATGTTTAAAGCAATTTACAAATGCTAAAGATTCGTCACGACCTACAGCCGATTTAGGAACTTAAACATATCTTATATTTTATCGAGCAAAATTACAAACTTAGAAATATTGTACCAAACTATGCGCAGTTACAGCTTTTGTGAGGAATTAAAATTTGGATAGTCACTTTTTATTTTTATCATTTTAATAAAAATTAATAAATAAAGAAACTTTACAAACTAAACAGTATTATTACAATTTTTATAATAAAATTACAAAATTTCCATTGATAATAAAATTAGCAGACAAAAAATACACGCAGAAAAATCTCAAAAATAAAAGGAAAATGGCCATTTTCAAAAGCGGCGGTCGTGGTAGGGATAATGTAAGAACCTGTATGTGAAGTTTGGATTCCAATTATATACCACGGTTTGTAGTTGTTGAATATTATCCTCAATTGGATTTTTTGTTGTTAAATTTTACATGTGAATTTTTAAGTCGATAAATGACATACTTAGTCAAACTTTTTAAGTATCATGTACTTCCTTTGTTGTTTATAGAAAACTATTGACATGACCTGATTGGTCTCTTAGTTGTGGCTGGTTGCCATACATTGCATGAAAATCAGGATTAACCTCCTTGTTAATTGTTACCCTTTCACATAAGTATAATGTACAAGACTACTTTCGTTTCTAGTTACTCCAAATCATTTGGATAATAATATCATAGTAGAATAATTAATGATGTCATTTACTTAATGTCATGAATATAACCAAGTCTAATAGAATGTTAAATCCCTAAAACATAAATAAATCTAAGTAAGTAGTCTCAAGAACTATTGAATAACATGATATATAAGTCTTAAAAGATAGTGCTAAGATCTAGATAACTATTCTAATGTCCACTCCATCACATGAGCCTTCCCACAAAGCCTCCTAAGTTTCGTAACTAACCTTAAGCATACTGCAACCTTACTACAAAAAAATGCCTCTATATCAAGAGAAATCTATAGAGGTGTACGCTCACGCTTAGTGAGCTATTCTTTCCTACCATGCCTTTAAGTAATAATAATTAACAAGTATATGAATACATGAAATAAGTAGTATACCAAGCAAGTATATGCAGCAACCTAGGAATTGATGCAATTCAAAATTACGTCCTCTAAAGTTAGGATTGGAGATTATTGACCGACATAAATTATCAACTGAGTTCTAGCAACTAGGTTTTATTTAACCAGCATACCAAGGTGTGTACATATACATATATACATATATAACTTTAATACTTTAAAAATAATACAAAATTTTCAAGTCTAACGATATAGTAGCCTCTGCAGTTTATGTACGTACCCTAAGCAAAAGTTTCAAGACACGACCCTTAGTCATACGGTTAGCATCTTGTAACACTTAACAAGTTTGTAGGTTAAGATAGGGATTAGTAAATATGACATTATAGCGTACTAAAAAATAATCCCTTTAGGAGCTCCTACTACTATGAGCCCCTTCCTACCTGCATGAGGTTGCATTCGGTATAGGAATAATGCAATGACATGAAATACATGATCCATTTAGGTATTAGCCAAGTAGGTATTAGGTTCATTAATTTAGGCAACTAACCAATCCAAACACATACATATAGACACCACTAATTTTTATCATGTAATCACTATCGATTCTTATAACCACATTAGGTTGTTTTGCAACCAAGTAACGCTACACATGCATGTTCCCAACTCCACATGCAACAATTTATCATTTATGCATATAAGATGTTTAGTGCAACTAACTATGAGTAAAATCAAATATAGAGTCATTAGGAGTTACTTAGCGATATCTACTAGTCATAGTAATTGAGTGGCAAGTTGTCCTTAAAGTCGATGTCACTTAATCAACATAAATAAGGAAGATAAGAATTTATCATTTTAAGGTCTCATCCTATTGAGTTCACTAAGTTTATGTTTGTCGTTTTATTACTTATGCTCGTATTTTTTCCAATTATGCTAACTTATTCAATCGCATGCAACTTTTTCATCTTAAGTCCGACTTGTATGATCTTATAGTTGATTTCCATTGGTTTTGAATGTACTTTCACGTGTTATGGTCAAATTAGAGAAGTAAGATCCACATTTTAGCATTCTAGGCAGAACAGTGGTAGGTCCTCTATGTATGCTTCTTTTTTGCTTTATTTTGCATTATTGAGTTTTCTGTTTTGTAGATTCAATTGGTTTTGGACCTTGGTTTATTATTTGGGTTTTATTATTCATACTTGGTCAGTTTCTTAAAGTATCACATTTGTTCTTTACTTTGGTTTTATCTTTAATCTATAAGCTTTTGAAGGGGCTTTTATGCCATACATGATCTCAGTTCTTAAGATGGGATTATTAAGTGTTTTAGTAAGCTTAAGGAATTCTTTAATGAGCCTTTCTTAAGTCTTTTAGATACTCTTTGGTGTTGTCCAAGTCGTTTTCCTTGGGTTTAGGGGAGGTTTTGGGTCCAATTAAGGTTTTTAGGCCCGATTAAGTGTCTTAGTCTTTCTATCTTCCTCTAACTAGCATGTTTAAGTCTAAAATTTAACCTATCACACTTTTATGGGTATTATTCTTCCTTGTATAGATTTGGTTGGTTCGGGTTTGATGCCATAGGATCCACTTCTAAGCTTTTTTAATGGTTTTTGGCCTTAAATATCCACTTAAGACTCTAACCAACATATTTTTCAACTAAACATGTAATGATCTTTAGCTCTTTTTTCTTATTTGCCATTTTATTGTGAAAAACTTTTAGGGTTAGATTCAAACATCTTAACCCGTAGCTTCTAAGAGCTTCCCTTAAGGTTTTACTCTCCTTTTTTCAGATGAAATCTCATTTACTTGTTGTATAGTTGCTTGGTTGCAATTTGGCTAGTTTCACAATTAAAGATTTCTTAAGATATCATCCTAAAACTTCTACAAGTCACACATGCAGCTTTTTAATTGAGGAAAATGGGGCTTTTCTTTAATTATTTTCCAAGATTACAAGTCTTAACATCCTATTGTTTCAAGTACCTTTGGCTCTTACACTTTTCAAGTTTCCTTTCCACTATCACCATCATTGTAAGAGAAAAGTTCTAACAAAAAGGTAGTGTATAACTAACTTGAAATCCCTACTTGTTACAAGTTCATCTAATGTTAGCAAATTACTAAGAAGTAGAGGGTTGGCAAAAGGACTTTATTACCCTAGGAGCTTGAGTGGCGCTTAGGTGGTGCTCCTCTTATCCTTGTTTTTCCAACTCATTTAAGATGCTCTTGTTGGTGGAGGTGGATACCTTTCTAGGTAGCCCCTTGTTGGTGATCCTAAATGCCCTTAGAAGTGTGGATGCTTAGTAGTGTGTAAGATGTCATAGGGAATATAAGGTAGTGCCTTAAGGTGTTGCCTTTGGAGATAAAGTGAGGAAGTGAAATGGAGTGAAGTTGGAAATGTGATTTGTATGTGTATGAGTAGGGGAATGGGTGCAACCTTAAAGGGGAATGGGAGTGCCACCACTTTTTCTCCTTTCTTTTATATTTGAGTGTTAATATAGATGTTGGGCATTAGGGAAAGTGAAGAACCAGTTGGAAGGGTAGTAGTTTAGGGTATTTTGATGGTTTAAGCTTAAATAGAAGAAATGATGGAATGGGGTTCCGGGATTTAGGGGCCAACACCTAAGGATGGAGGTGGAAGTTTGCTTCCAAGTGTCTACATTTCCTTCTTGGGTTAATTGATAAGTTGGTTATGACATTCTTCCAAAAGTGGTAAAACTTACTTAGATGAAAGTAAGGTTTAAGTCACTTGAATATGGGAATTAATTTAAACTTGTTTTATTGCATTCTACTCCTTATTCCTATTTGGTTAGCTCAACAAGACTAAGTGAAGGTAAGGAAGGATTGCATTGAGGGTAGCCAATGCTAGGCTTAGGGAGAAAGGGTGTGCAAGTCTCTTTCCTATTTCCCTTTTTGGTTGATGGCAAAAGCAATCTGTGACATTTTACCATAAGTGGTATGTCTTGTTTAGAGATTTAGGGTGGGTTTATTCTTATTAATTCTAGGAACTTGATTAAGCTTTCAAATGCCCTTCCCAAGTAGCTTGTTACATCTTAATGTCATGTGAAATTTGAAACAAAAATGAGAGGAAAGGATCATAAAGGTAGCTAGTGTTAGGTTACATAGGGCTCCTCTTCTTTCTTTCTTTTTCCTTTTTTTTTTTTTTTGTTTTCAACTATCATGTTTGATAAGGTAATCCCAATTATAAAAGTTGGGTCTTAGTCTTTGATCCTTTTATGTATTGGTCTTAATTTCAAAATTACCCATAAACTTCTGAATTTAATTAGGGTATTATCAAGTTTTCGAGTTCAAGTACATTTAAGGTTTTGATAAGTTTAGGACTTTTATTAAGTTTAGGTTTTTGGGCTTTGGGTCTTCAATTATAGAGTGGGTGCTTCCAAATTCTCGTTTTAGGGTTTTTGTGTTTATTTACGATCAGGAAGTTAAAGTGTATATACATAGATATATATTGTTAACTCAAGACTTAAGTTGGTTGTTTCTTGGAGAATATTTAAAGAGGGCTTAAGCTTACTTTAAATTGTTGCCTTAATTTATAAGGTTTACAAATTTCATGGCAAATGCTACCTAAATAATGAAAAGTGGATAGTAAATCTCACCAAAAAAGGTTTGAGTGCATGTGTAAGATTTAGCAAATTTAAACATCATAAGTAAAATTAATGGAACATTTGAAATGCATACAATAATTTTGACATAGTTACAATATGGTATGTTGTAATTGAAGAATATTTATGAATAATACTAAACTATTTTGAAACCTTGATGATTTCAAAATATAAGTTGCCAAGAAAGGGAAAGTCAAACATCCTTAGTAGTTTGAGTGAATCATTTATTTTTATTCATAACATCTTTATCTCTTCATTCTATCTTCTCTTCTGAAAATGCACACCTGCTGTCTACTTATATTGAATACTTAATATCATTTTTATACATTCTCATTATTAACTTATGTAGGTGTGAGGATACAAATGTGAGAGTTACGTATAGCACGACTTACATGTATATTGCTTGTTGAGTCACATGATACGTGATTAAAGGGAACCACTTAAGTTACATGTGTGAGATGATTAAATGAGGAATGGTAAGGAGGAGGAATATGCTATTTTAAAGGTTCAAAGACAAGCTATAGCAGGTGGAGGAGTTCAATGACATCAAATCCCACAATTAGTAAAGAACTAGATTGCATTCTTGATGTGATTAAGTGTTGAATTCATTAGAGTGAGAATCCGGCAAAGTAATGGCATTTGTGCCAAAATCCTCTCTTATCCAAATGAGAGAAAGGGGGGTGGGGTGGTGAGGTATTTGTAGGATTTAGTTATTGATCTCATTTGTTGGATTGAGATAATGATTAATGGCCAATATTGACCTGTCCTTTTTATGGACCTCAAATGTTCATAAGTTTAAGCCTAATAAGGGTTTTATTTAACATGTGAGTCAAATTAAGAATGGTTAGATCAGATGGACCGATCCATCGAGCTCTGCTTCAAGTCTATCATGCTAAATCTCCCTTGATCCTCCTGATTATACTTGGGCTTGACTTTTTAGCCCTGTCATCTTAGCATAAGGAACCTAACCCAATTAATTATTGAGCTTAAAGCCTAAAATTGGACTTCGCCTTGTACAACTTGTAAGATAAAATACCAAAAGTGTGAGTACAAGTGAACCGATGGAAATATTGGGTTAAGTTGTCATGAGATAATACAACTCTCAACATTTGAGACAAAATAGAATTGTTCTTATCACATTCAATAATATCTACCATTTTCGTTTAATTTTTACTAAAACAAATAAAGTTGGAATACATCTTAATATGCTTACTAAGAAGTTGGTAAACACGTTAGAAATGTCCATGTTATATAAAAGAAATGTATACAATTCAATTGACGTGCTTTCATTACATTAAATGAAAAGTTGATAGTAGTTATAATTTTTGTGATTACCATGTTGAAACGATTTTTACCATATATGAATTTTTCTTACAATCAATACAATTGGTAATAGTTACAATTTTGAGAATTACTTAACCATACATGAAGGATTCTCATCACATTCAATAATATTTATGGTTTTGATTATTTAACATAAAAGAACAAAATGGTAGAGATGGGTGAACTTATGATTTAACTAGATTTTTTTTATGGGATAAAATAATTCTCAAATTAAATGCATTATTTGTCTTTTAGTAATATTTTTGCCATCTAAATGACACATGAAGGTCCCTTGATTAGCTTATATGAATGACAAAATCTATGGTGGCATTTGAATAATATTTGTGAGGCATCTTAAATGACTCCTTGTTTTAGGTGGTGCATTCAAACAGCTATCAAGAGACATGTGGTACTTGTGAACTAGTTGATACAAATTCTATTATTTGCACTTTGCAGAAAATAAAGAAGAAAAAGGGGCTATGATACTTAATAGGAATATGGGAGCAAGACTAAGGGCATGAGATTAGTATAAGGGTTTAGGACGAATTCAAAAGCATCTTTGAGCTAGAGGGTCAAGGAATCATTTGGGCTAAGATTGGCTAAGGTAGAGCTGACTAAAAGTTGGAGATAGAGGAGGTTGATCGATTTAGGTCAATTAACCATGCAGCTAGGTAGGATTGAAGGTTGGCTTTCAGCCAGTTTTATGAGTCCATCTAAGTTTGTTATTCCTTTTTTTATATTAGGAAAAAGCATAAGTTTGGTCTTCAATTTTTGGCGGTTTTTCTTCCTTAGATCTAAACTTTTATTTTTTTTTTTTTCATTCGAGTCCTTGATGTTTATAAAAATTTACAATTGAGTCCTTCTATTAATGTTGTTAGCTTTTTCATTTACAAATGACATGTAGTGGCCTCTAATTGTGTTGGATAATTAATTAAATTATATAATTATGCATAAATATTAATTAAGTAAATTAAAAAAAATCACCTACAAATGAAAAAGGTTATAAAAAAGCCTTTTCTAACCAACCCTAAGCATTAGGATGCTTAGAAAACCACATTCTGAAAAGTTATTTGTAACATATGTAAAGAAGTGATCCTCATGTACAGTCTCATATTAAAATATAAAAATATAAGAGAAAACTATATTATTTCTTTTGTTTTCCTTTTTTTTTATAATAAATGGTGGGGGTAACTACTCATTATCTAGGAGGTTACTATACCCCCTTAGGTTGGTGGGTTGCTAGCTACCACCAATAGTGGGTCAAATTAGCCCACTTTACTGAGTAGATAATAACCTACTTAATTGAGTTAGCCCTAAGGTTAGAGCCATTTTTTTAATTTATGGCATTTTCTTTTGTATTTTTTAATCTTTTATATATTTTTTTTATTAATTTTAGTATATTATTTAATGTGTATAATTATGTAAACCAAGGGAATGTTGCCACTTATCTTTTTTATTTCTATAAATTTTTTCATTCCTAATTTTTCCAAAATTTTCTCATATTTTTTTAATGCTTTACTTAAATAAAATAATTTTTTGGCTAATCTGAAGCTGCCTAATGTTATTTTTAACAAAAAAATTAACATTATTAACAAGACTTATTTGCAAACTTTTGCAAGAGGACTTTACAGAAAAAAAAAAAATAAAGGTTTATGATTAAAGTAAAAAACTTGCCAAATGTTGAAGACTAAATTTAGACTTTTCTCATGATATTTCATTTGTTAGAGCCTATTTAGATTTGTTAGTTTTTCTATGTCATTTTTTCAATATTGTTTTATTTCATTAGTTTGTTATTTTATATTAAGTATCTTAGGGTTTTATCATAAGTTTATAAATAGATGTTAGGGAGAAAGGAAGTATTAATAATGGAGAGAAAACTTTTAAAAGAATAGATCTATAGACTTGACACCATATTCAACCCTAAACCTTAAAGTATTAGGTTAATGGGTTTTCCCTACTTATATACAAGTCACTTAATTCCTATCCTTCCAATGTAAGATTTCTTTTCTTAACTTATTTACACCTGTATCCTAACAATCTCCCCTTCAAGTGTAAGTCCCATCTACATTAGGCTTACATTTTACTCCTCTTCAAGCAGAAACTATTTGCAGCCACACAAAAAGTTCATCAATTGACTTCACTAAGCCCTACCTCATGAGCAGCTCACAACCCATCTCACCTTATATCATGGGCTTTACCTAAGTCACCATTACATAGCTTTTCTTTCTACATGGATTGGGCCATCCATATGCGATAAATTGCCACATTCATTCCATCTTGTCACAACTTAACCATTAGCTTTAATACCACTTCTTAGGGAGAAAGGGAGTATTAATAATGAGGAGAAAACTTTTGAAAGAACATACTTGTAAACTTAACACCATATTTAACCCAAAACCTTAAGGTATTAAGTTAATGGGTTTTCTCTACTTATATATAAGTTACTTAATATCTATCCTTCTAATGTAGGATTTCTTTTCTTAACTCACTCATACTTATATCCTAACAATAGATAGCTTAGACATACTATTCATAATAGACTTCAATTATTCAATTGTCCTTTTGAGTTGTCTTTGATGTTAAGTTAGGAAACTATTATGCATCGAGTATTGACATATCTTCTTTCTTCAATTGTTCTCATCAATCTATCATTATATTGTGACAAATCTATTAATTGAATCAACATGTTTCACATTGATTCTGTAATACCTTGTGAGAGCTTCATAAATGGGATATCAATTTATGATTTAATCATAGAGATAGTTCAATCTTGTTATTCATATGTAATGTCTAACAATCAATCTTGTTCATATCCTTTTTAATTTTCAGTTAATCGTAAACACTAAAAACCCCAAAACTCATAAAAATGCTAACTTTCATATCTATAAACGCTAAAAATCCAAAACCACAAATTGATCAATTTACGATTACATCCACACACCACGATATTATTACTTGAAAGGACTATAAATGCACTCTACGGGTAGATATTTCTTTAAGCTTTGGAGAGGAAAAGATGTTGTAACTTATTAATTGGTAACTACCTTTTACTTTCATTGTATAAAACTTATTAATCATTAACTATCATTTACTTTCATTTTACTTAAATTCTAGACAAAGAAGGCTTAGTACTTATGTGGGTGCTTTTTCCATGTAACTAAAGCACTAGACTTAAGCTTATAGTTTGTAAATTTAAGTCATTCATGACTTAAAGTATTTGTGAAGTCCCCTTGAGGAGACAATTTGCGATTATGGAGAAAAGAAAATGATCCAAACTTCATGCTAAATTTGACTTGCTTCTCTTATTCCTTCTCTTTTTATGTTTTGTTGTTTTTATTTGTAAATTGTTTATTAGTTATTATTTATTACTCTTTAGATTAAACCTAAAGCATCATTTTTTTTCGAAGGTAGACTTATTATTAAAAAAGAAAGAAGCTACCCTAAATATGACTTGAGAGTAAAGAAGAACAATCAGTCAACAAGAGTATATTCATTGTAGGGGGAGGATTTAAACCTAATACAATCCCTCTTTTTCTTGAGACATAATTCAATTTGCATAAGAATTTGCTTGCCTATTGATAAGGAAAAGAGAAAAGAATGCAAAGATGGAATATAAAGCACAAGCTTTATCAATAGTAAGTTTAACAACCAACTAGGAGACTTAGACTTTAAAGCCCAAAAGATAATGGAAGAATCCATCTCAAGAATTACCCCATTCATATTTAAGCTCCTAACGATATACAAACCTTCCAAAACTACTTGAGCTTCTTTTATTTCCACAATCTTCACCATGATTTCCTCACTCATACTACCTAGTAAGGTCCCTTGGTGGTTTTGTACAATTACACCAGTACCCCCTCTTCCCATAGACATACTTCAAGTCTTATCAATGTTTACTTCCACAACACCATTTGGAGGAGCAGCCCATTTTGGAACAACCTATTGTGAAGTCTACTTAGATACTTCCTTATAGGTTAATGCTGAAGCTTCCCTTAACTTAACAAGATAAGATTTTCTCAATTTCATAGCTACACTTGGACTTGAATTTTAACATTGAACACACAATTGCAATGAATTTTCTATACATACTAAGCACAAATAGCAACAGTAGAGAAAGCTTCTTTTGGATTGCCATCATGAAGTCGAGTATTTTTACTTACATCAACAATCCGTTCCTTTCAAATTTTCTCTAGATTTGCATCTACTTAGATTCATAAGATTTCAAACCAAATTAGTCGAGCCCACTCATAAGAAAGAAAGGGATGTTTAATTGACTCCACATTACCACAAAAATTACAACATGGGTTGTTCTTAATATGTTTCTTAAGGGGATTATAATTGGTGCTCAATGCATCATTACAACTTCTCCATAGTGAATGCTTTAACTTGGGTATGGTGTTCAAAGACTAAACAAGATTCCAAAAAGAAGAATTAGTTAATTCAATAAGAGAAGAAGATATACTTGATTCACTAGCTCTTTCTTCAAGAAAATATTATATCCACTCTTAACGAAGTAGCATCTGCTTTTATTTAGAGGCCAAATTAATTTATCCTGACAGTCCACACTTTCCATGGGAATCTTTCTAACCAAGCCAACTGCTACATCATTTAAGAATTCACTTATTTAGGCACAATTCCATTCCTTCGTTTCTCTATCATTGAATTCTTCAACTATGCGATCAAACATCCATAATATCATTCTAAGAATAAAGAGGAATCTTCATGTTTCCCTAAGGAACCTAGCAAGGGACCACAAAGCATCTAATATCACTACCATTCCCTACATGCTACATGAGATCCTCCTTGATAACTTCCCTTGCAAATAAAATATCTTGTCATGTTTATGATGCACTCCTTTCTTTTTTTTTTATCATGAAGAAATGTCCTTCAGGGAAGTACAAACTTTTTAGTACACGAGCCCATAAAGCTTCAAGATTCTCTATTAGTCTCTAAGCGAATTTTCCAATAGTAAATCATTAAACTTTTCTAGCTCTTTAAAAGTAATACCCCTAAGCACTTAGGTTTTTGCAAGTCACCCCATTTCTTTCAATGTACCGTTCTTGAATTCTAATTTCCTCTCCATTAAAACCTACTGATCATTGAGGAAACTTCTCTACACCACCTTTTGGGGAATTTAAAGACCGACATGAAATAGGTTAGTATTGCATGAGCAACTGATTTGATCATAATCTCTTCTCTCATGCGACAACATTGAACTCTTCTATCCCATTAACTTTTTAGCAATTCTCTCTTTTACAACCAATAAAGTAGAACTCTTTGATCTCCCTTGTACCGTTGGGATTCCTTGATAGTCTTCAAAATTAATTGAGGACCTGATATTTGACCTTTCACAAATTTGGTCTTTCAACTCTTCAGATGAATATCTATAGAAAAAGACATTAGATTTTTGTAAATTTATAGCTTTCCCTGAAGTTGTATATTACAAATCTAAAATCTCTTTAATCCTCACAAGATTAGCTTGGCTCACTTCCATGAATAATAAGGAGTTATCTACAAAAAAAAAAAAAAATGTTAGCTTAGGAGAATTCCTTTTTGTTTTGATTCCTTAGATAGCCTTAATATAGATAACATTCATTAACATTCTTGATAAAACATCTGAGACTAGAAGAAACAAGTAAGGGGATAATAGTTCCCTTGCCTTATTCCTTTGAAGGGTACAATTTTTCCAATCTTCCTTCCATTAATAAGTAGGTTATAGGAGACCGTTTCTACAAACATCATAGTCTATTTAATTCACTGTTCATTAAAGCCCAATTTTTATAAGGTTTTCCTTAGAAAAAGGCAATTCATCCTATCATAGGCTTTTGTTATATCTAATTCAATAGCACAATATAACCTCTTTCTTTTCCTTTATTTTAAGGAAATGAAAAATTTCATAGGCTATTACTACATTATTTTAGATTAACTTGTTTGAGATAAAGCATTTTGGTAAGGATTAATGATAGTGTTAAGAAAAGGTTTTAACCTGTTTGCAAGCATTTTGGAGAGGATTTTAACGGCGAAATGCATAAACTAATAACTCTAAATTGACTTAATAGAGTAGGGCTATTAACTTTAAAAATCAATATGAGATCAACTTCATTAAGATTAGAGGGAAGAATTCCATGAAGTGTTTGATGGCTTTGACTATGGGGGTACCCATTATATCCCAAAAGCTTTGGAAGAAGGAACTTGTAAAAGTATCAAGTCCCGATGCTTTATGAGCTCCTGATTAAAAGGTCGCTTCCTTTACTTTTTTTTGTTGAAACTCTTCTAAGGAGTTCTTGATTCACATCAAAAGTAACCACATGAGGTATATTTGCCAAGACTGTTTTCACATTGCTTACCCCTTCCTCTTGGTAAATGCCCTAATAATAGTTTAGAAAAGTGACATTCAGATCATTATCATTCACCAATCAAACACCATTCTGCCTCCCTTATTCTTTTGATCATGTTACAGGCTCTTCTATTGATAGTTATGTGATGGAAAACTTTTGTGTTACAGTATCTTAACATTGGCCAATCAACTTTAGATCCTTGATTCTAATACATTTCCTCAATCAAAATAGCCTCTTATAAAGCCTTCAAAACCTTCTCTTCCTCACCTTTAACATCCTCCTTTTCTGCTCTATTTGAATCCAATTCAATAAATTAAGTAGTTTGTCCACTTCCTTCCCATAATTTGGAATATTCTCTCAACTCCTCTTAATAAGTGATCACTTACAAGTGCTTAAAAGCTGCTTTATAGTGCTTAAACTCTATATGATTTAGGTCCACTCAACTACTTCTTCTCCAAGGTTAAATTTAAAGGCTTGTGATCTGAATCTATGGAAGGTAAAACCTGCATATAAGAATTAGGGAAAGTATCAAACCATTACATATCCAAATGCATGGTCAATTTTTTCCTTTACCCTCTTTAACCCATCTCTACCATTACAGTACGTGAAATATTGTCTGGAAGAGCTCGATTTAATGAGATTGGTCTACAAAAGCATTTGGTAAAATGCAAAAATATTCCTCCAAGGCATAGGTCTTCCTCCACTCTTTCTATGTTATCCTAAGATACCATTCCAAAACCATAAGTCTTTATTATTTTAAGATAGATCTTGAAAATCATTCCAAAATTTTGCCCTTTCTTCAAACTTTAGTAGCCCATAAATGAAGGAACACCTTAACTTGATTTTATCATTGTCTAACCTTACTTTAGTATCGATGATATTTTTGCCTACTTCTACAATTATGACTCCACAATTCTTGTTCCATCATAGTGTAAGGTCACTAAACAAGCCATTCGACTCAACATAAACAACTTCTTCAAAATGTAACTGTCATTGCAAAGGTTTTACCATCTCTTTTCTATTTTCAGTCTCCATAGGGAAGACAAAACTAGGTTGAAACTTTCTAACCATACGGCTTAAAGCTTTGACTATCAAGGATTAACTACTCCTTGATAGTTCCAAATTATCACATTCATGCCTCTTGGTAGTTGATTCGGGCTAGCCATCAAAACCCTTAACAAATGTTTCATCATTGAGTTCAAACTCTTCAACTTCCTTCTTAAAGACTATCCTTCTTTGTGAAATCCCTTTTGATTTAATGTAGGCACTAGCTCTTCTTTTCACAACTTTCTTCTTAGGACAATTCACAAATACTTGGTTAGCAAAACTCCTTTCAAATTTTTAAAAACTCTAACTATATGTTGAGGGAGTACCACCATTTTTCTTAGGCTTCTTAATGTTCAAAGCACTTAAGGCTTTAGCTAACGATAGAGGTTGTAACTTGTGAGCAAGATGATTGGATGGGTTTATAAAGGAAAAGGGCTTTATTAGAGGAAGAAGAGATAACATGTCAGGTTTTAGGGAAAAGCAGGTAAACTAGTGTTCTAGGTAGGAGAGCTAATGGACGACGAAGGGATAGTGTTTAGGTAAAATGTAGTTGATTTTGACGGATTAAGTAAGTATTGAAATGGTCGTCTTTTCTAGGGAAGAAGGTTCATAATTTCTAAGCAAAGGTTCCGAGCAAACAAGGATATTAGCTTAACTTTTGTCCATAGGTCTAGAGGATTTAAGGAGGTTAGAATACTCATCATCAAGCAAAGAAAGCTTGTTGTTATCAAATCTATACAAACTAAGAGATGGGCCTTCCTTAGAACAAGGCCTAAAGGCTACCAAAATAGGCCTACTATTTAAACAACATAATGAGTCAAAATTATTGGGTTTTGATAGTAAATTAGCAAATCCCTTGGATAGAAATCTACTACTAAGTTATTAAAGTAAATGATGACCTTCCCTATAAACTATTCCAGCCTTAAATTCTTCCTATTTTCAATACTTTCTCTATGTAAATTAATTGTCTTACAATCCTCTATGCAATTAACAATATACCTCATAGCCTTATTTTGCACGGTCAAATTAGTACTTTCCTTTTCAATAAATACCCCATTTATCTAGTATTACAACCAATTTTACTCTCTACTATTATTGTTTCTTTCCTTTGTTGCTTATCTTCCTCCTTTGACGACACATGGTCAAAGAATCCCCTCACCAATACAACTCTAAGCCTATCTCTAAGATTTTAAGACACTATATTGTCCTCATATTTTTCCTTATAATATGATTCTATGTATCCTAATCTTCTACAAAAGTAGCAAAACTCAACAAACCATTTGTATTTAAAACACACCCTGCACTCGTTACCCAATGAGTCATTCACCCATTTACCACTTTCCAATGGTTCATGCATGTCAAGAATGACTCATACATGCAAAAATTCTCTTCTAGTCACAGAACAATCTTCAACCTCATTGTCTTTCCCAATTATGAAATGACCTTTATTGCATTTTCCTTTATCATCATACCAAAGGGCAACCCCCAAATTTGAATCCAAAAAGTTATAAAAGTAAAAGATAAATCTTCCATTTTATAGCTTAGATCCCAAATTTTAGAATAAAAGGATTTCCCATGGTGAATCATGGTTACATGTTAATAATTTTTGAAATTGACTCTTTATCGTTCATGTTGCAAAGCACAATATCATTATTCACAAAACCAATATCATTCACTTCAACATTGGACTACGGCCTCTTCAACATATTGATCACCATTGTTTGTTTACATTTTTCGCCATAAGAATTCTTCTAACAAGTAGTTTTCAACATTTGAGCAATTGGATTCCAAAATAATGAGGTTAGGTTCCAAATCCCCATTGCTTATGCGAAGAATGGGTTCCTTCAAAGACAAAGTCATCTTATGAATAGATAGAATAAAAGGTTAGAAGACTAAAAGATAGCTAAAAGAGAGAGAATCTAAAGAGATTTCTAGAAAAACTAAACAATAGAGTAAAACAATGAGACAAAGAATAGAAAAGGAATAAAAAAGAGGAGACGATCAATATAGAGCTTATAAGGAAAGAGATCACAAAGGTATCTCATACAGATTACACCAATACTAGTGTAGCAATATCCCATGACTAGAGGGGAACACTCGCACATAGGAGAGACACACTGGTTTACATATCTTAAGATTTTCAATTCCCATATCATTATTTGGTTCTCTATGAAGCATATAGAAATTAACCATACTTTAGTCTAGGTATTAAGGGCTTTATGATTAAACTCATAAACTTGACAAATATAATTAGGATGTGAGGCCCATTATTTACTACTCTTTAGATTAAACATAATGCATCTTAATATTTTTAATTTACATATCATTTTCTCATCCTCTATGAATTACATAGAAATTAACCTTACTTTAGTATAGGTATTGAAGGCTTTATGCTTAAACTCATGAAATTAACCATTGAACTGAAGACATAAAATAGAGCCACCCATCTATCTACTGCCTCCTTTATGATACAATCCAATTAGCCCTTAAACCTCATCATAACCCTAATTTCCTATTTATTAGTTTGATTTGGTTGGAAAAAGCTTTCCAACATAGTAATCCCACCTTCATCTTTAGCACTAAGTTTGGATTGTTACTTAATGCAACTAGGGATGTAATATATGTGTCATTTGAGTTCTCAACCAAATCATATATATATATATATATATATATCTAATTATTGGTGACAAAATAATATTGTAGACGCTCATAAGGAATGAGATAAATAAATGCATAACAACATACTACTCATAGTAAACCATAAGGTACATCATTCACCAGATTAAGCACATTCATGCATATACATGATTTGGTCAAGTACTTATGTAATGCTTAACATGCACTTGCATTTAAGTAAATTCAACTGCTCAATCACTTGCTTAATCCATACAATACTTGCAAGACATATCTTGGCCAAAAACCTATTAAGATACAAAAAGTGTAAGACTTTATAGATAAATTACTAACATGCCTTAATTTTCTTTTCCTTGTGCTAGGTTTTTAGGCTTCAAAATAGCTCTCCCATAAATATCTAATACTTACAACACAATCAATTATTCCCTTGATTGGTCATTAATAAATTACATGTGTTTGTTTTAATCTTTTCCCTTAAACCCATCTTTCTTTATATTTTTTCCATTTACTACTTGTGTTTTACTTTGTTATTACCTGCTAACATGAGCTTTGCACATGATCTATTACTAATAAAAGAATTTATTCATAATATGTTGATAGGGTATTTTGAGTATGGCTTCCAAGCCCAAGCTTACCTCTTTAGAGCTTGGGTAGAGACTTAGAGCCTAAACTAACATTGTTAGAGCTTAGTCGATCTCATCAAGGCTCATGTTGATCTCTAGCTCTAAACCTATCAAGATAAGGGCTACCAAACTCCTTAGTTGCTTGGCTTTTAGGCCTAAGTTACTCAAACACGGCATGTAGATTTAGATGAAGATTAAGCGGGAACAACTTGACTAAATAACGTAAGTTAATAGTCTGTCCTTGAGATCTTATGTAAGAAATCCATATTCAAATAAGGGATCTCGGGATGTTTATCTCTTTCCTAAAAAAAACTTGACTTGTTGCCTGTAAATAGAGGAATATACATTTAGTAAAGGATCCCAAACCTACTACTTTATATATACATATGTTTTCTTTCTCACACAACCTCTAAATTAAATATCAGAATGGTCACGCCAAACCTAGCTCCAGTAATCCCATAGCTTGCTTCTTCTGCCTCTTATAGGTTCCCAACATCCACCGAAGATCAACCATTAACATACTACATTCCAATTTTTTAATTTTATCCGCTTTGTAATAGTTCGTGTATTAATCCATTGTTATTTCTTTTTATTTTAAACCTAAAGTAAGAGCTACCATTTTACCATCTAAATATGTAACTAATGAAATTATATAGAGCATGAAACAAATATTACAAAAAGGACATGAAAATAATAAAATAAAGTATATATATGAGTTGAATGAATTTATGTGCTACTCTGTTGTATGAGTGTTATCGTGTTAAGGGTTCGTAGTTTTTTTCAGCTATTTGCTTAATGTTGGTTATCTTTTATGAAGTAATTACTATTGTAAACTTATGTACTACAATTAAAGGTTCAAGTCAATAGTAACCAATTTATTACATTTGAAGTAATGGTATAATGTAGATATTCGGTCCAATTCAAGTTGTAGTTTTGTAATTCGAATGTGGCTCATTAAGATTGTCTTTCATGGTCTTCACATTTCTTAGTGAGTTTCTTTGTAATTTCCTGTACTCCATTTCTTTTTTGCCCTTCTTCTCTTAAGCCCATTTTTTTGGGTTATTGAAAATCTAAGTAATCTTGAGTCGACAACAAAGACAATTTGGTTCATAAGGTAATAGGCTTTGATGATGAAATTAGTTAGGCGCAAAACAAAATAATAAAAGTTAACTACAGCATAAAGGTGAAGGGATCAACAGTAGCTTAAAAAAGAAAGAAAATGCGAATAAATCTATTTAGTAGGCCATATTGAGTTAAATCTACTTGTGAGTTAATTCAGTTTGACTTGATATTTATTTGAGTTGAACTCTTTAATAGTCAAATTGAGTATAAGTTTGAATAAGATAAGTAGTTTATTGAGCTGTGCTCAAGTTTTATTGACCTAAGCTCGAGTTTTATGATATTTAATTTAACTATCTCATGAGTTCAATTGAGTTTGATGAATATTGTGGGGGCTGTAGGTACGGATGCAAGTACCACGTACGTATCGCGTACAAAGTTGCGCTACATGTGACTAAAGAAATGACTTGAATAACTTACGTAGGATGATCAGAAGAAAAGTGTAGGAAAAGGGAGTAGGCAATCTTGATAAGGCTTTAATATGTATAGTGACAAGTAAAGGAGTGCAATGGCATCAAACTCTAAGATTAATGAAGAACGGGGTGGTGTTCTTGAGGTGTTTAAGTGTTTGATCTTTAAGATAAGGTTCTGATAGAGTAACGATGTTAATCAAGGTTTTTCTCCTATCTAAATGAAGATGTGAATAGGGTATTTATAGGAAATGATAGTTGATTACATCTATCAGATTATGATAGTAATCAATGGTTAAGATTGAAACCCTTTATTAATGGATTTTTAGTAGGCTAATTTCATGGGTTTAAGCCCAAATAAGGGCTTTAATTATTATTTTAGTATGAACCAAACAAAAAAAGGTTGGATCAGGCAGACCGATCTAATAGGCCCTACTCTAAGCCCAACATGCCAAATCTTCCTTAATTATCCTAATAATTTATGGGCTTGGCTTCTTGGGCCATATCACCTTAGCCTAATGAGTCAAATCCATTTAATTAATAAGCTTAAAGCTCAATATTAAATTTAATCCTCTACATTTTGCCCCTTGACCAAAGTTCTTCAGACGAAGTCGAAGAGGTTTGGATATTGAGTGAGCCTTTTAGATGACTCGGGCGCGTGCACGCTATTAAACAACTATGTTGCTGCTAGATTAATTTGATAACCGTCTTAGTGTGCAAATCTACAATACCTCTTAACCGTGTGTCAAGCTTCAGTTGGGTTACATTGTATGTTGCCCCCAAGGCAATACTAAAGTCGTGTTATTCACTAAGGGATTGTTGAAGCATGAACATCTTATAATTGACCTTTTAAGCCGATTTGCCTTCTTCAATTTATTCATGTCAAATTTTTTGAGAATACACATGAAGAAATGAATGGCCATCGGATCATGTGAGACAAAGCTTATATTTGAACATATTTTGCTCCACGTAGGCTTGAAAGAAATTCATCCATATATAATCGCATTAAAGTTGACTAGATTGTATACTTGAGGAATGTATAAGGGCAAATACAACTTTGCCTCCTTATTTCTATTGAAGATGGTGATTGTGCTTCATGGAATAAAGCCTCTCACATTACAATTTCCATCCATAAAGGAATTCCAACTTGAGGTCTAGCTTAATATCATATTGTAAATGCATATTCACTTTTAAGTAGAAATATTCACCTGTAACAAACTTGCAACACTCTACATTATCAAATGAGACAAGGGTCCACTTGGTTTTATAACAATAACATAATCCCCAAAGTGTACTTGTTGATTTCGTTACACCATGGTCATTTTGCAAAACTATTCTACCCCATTTTCAATCCAGGGATCATGTAATCAAGAGATGGTCTCCAATTCCTTCCTTACTCATTTCTGATGACTCCGTGTATTGATCAAGTCCCAATGCATATATATGATGTCCAACATATAGAATGAGAGTTACTGGCTCAAGAACATAAAATGAAGCCTATAATAGATTCACAATCATGAGAGTTACTAAAGGCTCATATCATTAAAGCTATGGTCTTGGAAATTTCCATGAGCCCTTAACTCGTCTCAACTGATTCAATTAAACATGGACATTGCCAAAAAGGTCTTCAAGTGCAACAATTTACAATTTCATCTTTTTGCATATGTGAAAAATCCATAGCCCGAAGTGCGACGGCCATAAGGGGATAACACCTCCTTATCATGGTCATAGGAGTCATAGGAGCAATAAAATAATCCCCTTAGCTTATCTTATATGGCATTTGGAGATATGGGAAGTTCAAAATTTGTAGTGGCAAAGTCTGTTGTTATATTATATATGCCCTTGTTAGTATCCATAATTGTTCCAAGTATTTGTCTTTTCATGGTAAAAGAAAAAGATCGAAGACATAATAATATTTTTTTTATTTCTCTTCCCCATTAAAAAGTCAACATGTGTCCTATTACTTTTTCACTTTTTCTCCACTGTACAGGGCTTTCCCAAATCTTTTTTTGTGCTCTTCCATTTCATTTTCGTACATCTAATTCCTTCCTTTCTTGTTTTAACCATTGCCACGGTCGAATGTTGTTGTCTTCATTGGAGTATATTTCAAAACAAGAATGCCAATCTTTTGAACTTGTCTCTAGTCATAAGTTCCTGCAACCCTTGTTGTACTGATCCTTAAGCTTCCCATTTTTGTTCAACTAACTAGATGTTGGAGTTTCAGTAGCTAAATTCTGAGTATAAGGATGGTACATTCTCTTTTCCACCCTTCATCTTTGTTCATTGAAGGAGATGGAGCATAGTGCTCTGTTTTTGTTTTACTTACGGTCCTTTCTTCGGCAACATTGCAGCTTTGTTGTCTTTACTTTTCAATGCGACTTGCGTTTCCTTTCTCTCTGCATCGACTCCTTTTATGGTGAGTAACCCCCTTGGTTCATAAAATGCGATTATATTTCTTTCATACACTTTAAATCTTCACTCTCCAGCGAGCTTTAGTCCAAGCCAAACTATCATGTCTCATATCTCTCATTCAGTTAGCAAGCTACCTTAAGACCCCATTGCAAAGCTTACCGTATTGCATAGTCATGACATTTTCATCGTCAAGGATCACTACTCTGTTTCTCATTTTAATTTATGATGAGTAATGGTCTCCTAGCAATCACCGAGTTAACTCAGTTTCATTTCTTCCATTACCGTGTAAGTATATGTTTTGTCCCTGCCATCCATTTTCTATTTGCTAACATATGGTTTTGACAATTTACAACTAACATTCCTTTTTTGTTTCATCAATTCTTCTTCCTTTTTTTCTTTTTTGGTTTTTCACTTTGTTGAAGTTGTTCATCAACTTATTGAAACAATGAAGACTAAATCCATCCAATTTGCTCTAGATCCTGCTTGTGAATTTCAGCTACTGGGTGCTCGGTGGTTCCTCAATGCTTACCATGTGCATACGTAGACAGCTTAGACTCAATTCAGTAACTTGGTTATGTAAGTTACATTTCCTTGTCCTGCTTTCTCTTTGAGTTTCAAGTTTAAGAAGCAAGCCATATCCCTTGCTCTGTTCGGTTGCTTGGAAAACTTCCACCGTCTATGCTATATCGCTAAGAGCTCAATATATGAGTGACCATAATCTTTAAAGCTGTAAATACCATGAGTAACACTTCAAGTTTTCTATGCATTAAGAGTATTCTACATAGTTTTGGGGAGCACTAAAACTTAGCTTACTTTATAATGTTGTTACTCCTTAACAAGTCTCGAAACATCTTTAATTTCTAATTTCATTAGGCTCATCAAGTAATGCACCAGCTTTAGTATTGAATCCCAAGGTGGCATTCCAAATCCAACCTTGATAAGGCTAGACATGTTTCTCAATCTCTTAATAATTGCAACTTCCAATAGCACTTTGGTGAGAAAATTCTCCACTGAAGTACTTATTTGGAAGCTAGTTTTAGTCACTAGCACTTGTATTGCCTCCTTTTCTTTTCTTTCTATTGCTGTATCAATCAAAAGATTTATACCCTTTTTATTTTTTATTTTTACACATTCTACCAATTTGACTTGCCCACACCAATAGGACAACCTTCCTTGTCTACACCAATTTCACTTGTAAATCCAATAAGACTTCTTATGTATTTGATAACCTTTTGTTATCTATTAATGAAGCATTGCTTTGATTGGCCACAGGCCATGGTGGGGAGTTAATGATTTCCACTAGGATCTTTCTATGTGATTGCTAATGTTTAAAACAAAAGTAGGCCAATTTGTTTTACAAAAGGGCGATCTATATGTACCCTCAAATAGTAAGGATATCGGTAATAATAGAGTCTAAGGATTGAAAGCTTTCCTCTAGGAATGTCAATGCTGGCACTATTCCTTATTTCTCTTCATTCATTCATCATTGGCAACACTACAAAGAATCCTTCTAATGACTTTGCTACAAGATATTTGTGACCTATGGTAAAGCATATGCCGTTTTTGTCCTTTCTATCACCATGGATCGTTTGTCTTGTTACATTTGCTATGTTCTTTTTGTGAGGATGATCATGCTTTTATTTGCAATTTGGCTTATGTGCTTGATCCTCTTTTTCTTCTCATGTAATAAATAATGAGATAGCTCCCACCATTCAACGTCTTTGTTTATGTAACTTTACTCATGCCTTCATGAGTGTCTTTAAATTCATGTTGGCCTCCATGTATGTCTCCATGCCATTAATTCTTACATCTCTTTATTTTTTTTCTTTTCATTTTTTCAATGTGAAACTGACATCTCCTCATTGTCTATGCTTTGTAGGTAACGTAATCAATATTTAAGAATTTAGTTTAAAGAGGATCTCTTTACTGTCCGGATTGTAGCCACCTACAGTCGAAGGCCAAAAGCTTGTGATCACAACTTGAGGACCACATCTCGAACTAGCAATAGTTAGCAACTTGTCATGGTTTAAAGAGGGTAGACTTTTTACCGCTCAGACCATAACCGTTGGCCAACCAAGGGTCAAGAGTTTGCGATCGTGACTTGAGTACCAATCTTCATCAACGGGTAATAGTAAAGAGGTATAACACTTAAGTCATGTGTAGCCTCCTTTTGTAACCTCCATAAAGCCAATTGCAACTTAAAATACACATTGAATCATAAGTCTCGAATTGTAAGGACATGCACACATGAATACTAAGAGTCGAGCGTGAGCTGAGTACATACAATTTGAACACGAGTCTTAGACATGAGCATATGAGAGTAACACGTCTAAGTTTGAACATAACCTTCATTTAACATAAGTACTCATGAGGTAATACGTGAAATGAACTTCACTGCCCCTCAATACAAACACTCATGGACTAATCATGTAGAACAACTATGAGGCCTCCATATAACCATAAAATGTGAACTTGAACACCAACCTTGAATATGAGCTCGTGAGAATTGAGCATGAGTCCATGAGCTCAAAACACAAGAACAGGACATTAATCTTGTGCATGAACATATGAGCATCAAACACTTCAATTCAAGGTAGACTCGTTGGTATAAGTATATGTGGGCTTCTAACATGAGCACTTCTAAGCTTTTTATATGAGCACTTGTGAGTTGAATATGTAAATTGAATATAGCACTTTCGGCATTTAAGTTGAACATGAGTCTCGTCATGTATGTTGAACATAAGCCTTGATACATGAGTCTCGATCATGAGTGAACATAAGAATTGCACTTGAGCATTGAATATGAGAGCAAATGCTAGTCTTGAATATTGGAGTTGAATATAAGTGAGCATGAGTTGTAATCACAAGCCTTGAACTCAACGGGAGTCTTCAACACAACATAATCTATTAACATAACATGAACTTTGAATATAAAATGAGTTTTGAACATGTCATGAGTCCTAAGCATGATACGACATGAGGTTTGAATATGATGTAAAGTCTGAACATAACTTGAGGCTTAAACATGATGCGAGATCTAAACATGACATGAGGTTTGAATATGATGTGAGGCTTCAGTGCAACGTAAGGTCCCATCATACAAGTTGAACATTAGACATTGATCATTAATCTTATAACTTGAATACGTGTATGTAAATGAGTTCAACATGTGAGTTAAGCATAAATCCTCTGATATGAACATAGGTGAGCCAAATCTTCAAGTTAAGCATGAGTCCTCAATAAGACTTCATTCTTTATACTATCTTTGTAATTTTTTTCTTCAACTTCCCACTTGTATAATTGTATGATTTTTATCCCATTTGCACTTCACTTTACTAACTCACTTACTTTCCTTAGTTTTCACATGTATTTAACCCTTCCTCCTCCCCTGTGTGGTAGCAACTGCATGTAGGCATTACTACCACTTTCAAAGATCAATAAGAGGAGACAACATGGCATTATATGTAGGTAGCCTCATGTAATGAACAGCTCTAATAATGTCATCCTTTACATTAGGTAAAGGAGATGTTACAAATTAGCGTAATGTGTTGAATATCTAAAGTACTCATGTGTCATGTGTCATATATGCATTAAGCCTTGTGTGTATGCATGCTTTGAGCTTATCGAGCACACATGCATAAAGCCTTGCAAACACGCGCACATTGAACATCGTGCAAAATGAGTGTTGCATAAAGCATACATAATGAGTAATGATAATCACTATGCAAGAATAACCTCTTTATATACCGTATTCATTTATAATTTCCCTCTTCCAGTTATTGACATATGGGGAAGGGATAATCATCTTGTTTTGATGCCTTTCATTCCCTTATAACACCATCGAGGACCCAATGTTGTATTGTGGTACTCTAGTCTTTAAAAGTTACAATACCTTAAGGGGTGCATAATGATTTAGCCTTGTTCCATGTAATCTTCTTATTCACTCGATTGTAGCTCTTATATTTCCTTGTAAATACGAGTTGTAATAGAGTATGTAGAATCAACAATAATGAAGTTTATTGTTCAACTTTCATGCTTCTTTATCTCTTTGGTGCTTTCCTTAGCTTTTATGAAGGTGCCTTATCATTATGTACTTGGAAGCGATAGCTCTTCACTTAGCAGTAATGTGCTAAACAACAATGTAGTAAGGTAGCTTTAATCCCCTTATTGACTTGCAATGTCTTCATAGATAGTGAGAAGCATATCTTAAGGGTGCTTCATCTAAGCAATGCTATTGTTTAGTATAAAATAGTAAAATTGCTTCATTATCTCTTTTTTCTTCTTAAAAACGACACTACGTGATATGGAGTAAAGGCTTGACCTAATTACACTAATGTCAAGCAATCATGACCTTCAAATTTGGGATTGACATAACTTCAAGACTGCTTAGACTCTTTGATGTAAGGGGCCTCTTATACAATAGATGTAATTATGAGACTGTTTAGAATCGATTATCTAAGGGGTCTCCTTTAAGATACGCATAATTATGAGACTGCTTAGACTTGATGATCTAAGGGATCTCACATGTCATCTCACATATTGAAGTAAGACTTTTGCTTGTTACTGATAATATATGAAAGATCCATTCTAAGAAGCATTCAATCGCACATACACTGTAAGCCCTAAAGCTAAGCCAAGTAACCGTATGTTTAAGCTTAGAACTCAAGGTTTAGGGCGATCGACTAAAGGATCCGATCAAACCCAAATTATAAACTATTTGGAGAAATACTAGTAAAAATGACCCCGTAAACTTAAATTTAAGAAAATAAATAGTGAAATAGGAGACTATAAAATTTTCAAATTTTAAGCATAATAATTGCTAATTACCAAAAAGGCGAAAAGAGTAATATAATAACTAATAAATTACTAGAGATAGATTATATGTATACTAAAAATTTTAAAATGACCAAAATAATATTTAGGAATGTTTACGTGTACCCCACATGTATTTACGTGTAGATAAAAATACACGTAATTACCTAAATTGGCCAAAAACTAAGCAAATAATTAAAGAAAATTATAAAATAATTATGGAAAAATAAGAAAAAGTCAGAAGAGGATAAGCTGAATCAAGATGAGGTCGTGGCAAGTCCAAAGCTGCAAAAGAAAAATTAGCCGATAAAAATTGAACAACCTAAAAGCTAAAACTCAAGGAATTTGGACAAAGTCTTATCAAATTAATGCATATTAATTACTACAATTGTCTATAAATAGGAAAAAAATTTCTGGAAGTCATTTGGTCAATTTAGAATCTGAGAAAAATTGGAACATTGAAAAAATCGAGAGAAAATAAAAAAAGAAAAGAAAACTGTGCAGATTAGGCAAGTGAACTAAAACTACCACTCACTACCACTTGGGA
Source organism: Lumnitzera littorea (assembly GCA_024138015.1). Taxonomy (NCBI): domain Eukaryota; kingdom Viridiplantae; phylum Streptophyta; class Magnoliopsida; order Myrtales; family Combretaceae; genus Lumnitzera; species Lumnitzera littorea. The sequence continues at coordinate 86,924,204 of JAMXBB010000010.1, forward strand.
CCGAACCACCACCACCACCCTACACTAGAACCACCGCCTGAACCGGCCGATAACCTTGGATCGGGTTTAGACAGCCAGAAAGCTTCGAACCGGTTAGTCATTTATTCACCCCGATTTTTGAATAATTTTATAAAATTAGTTATTTTGCCCAGAAAATTATGAAACTTGTTATTCTGAGGTTTTATTGTATGTAAATTTAGGAAAAAATATTTATTTAGTTTAATTATGTCTAAAAATATAGGGTCCTTAACAAATTGTTCAAAACCGAGCATGATTAAACCGAAAAATAAATAGGTTTAGGAGTGTAGTTTGGAGCTCAAAATTTTTCTGTAGGATACTCATATGATGTAGAACAGTGCTATGAAGCCATTTTTTTAAAATTAATTTTTGAAATTTTTAAGTTAATTTTTAGCCTTAAAATGATGGAAAAATTGGGTGATTTGGGGTTAATTAGGTTATTAGGATGTTAATTACTGATTTAGATCTTAATTGGATGTTTAGGGATGTTAATCTCTGAAGTGGAACCTTAATCCTAGCCTTTGGAGTATTAAGTCTGATTAATTAGGGAAATTAGGTAAGTAATGTAAGAAATTAGTAATAAGTGAAATTGTAAATTAATAAATCTACAAAATTAGAGTTATTTAGATAATATTATAATAGAAATCAGAAAAATAATAAATCTGAAATAATATTTAATTTTAAGTAAATATCTCAAAATGTAAGATTTTCATACATCGGGAATAAATCTGATACCTCAATTAGGGTTAGCGTGTACCGAATGATTTAGAATACCAAATTACGACCTAATAAGATATTTGAATACCCGAGCGTAATGTGATTAATGTCACACTAGGATTCGAGCCTATTTAAGACTTAGGAATTAAAACTAGAATCTAATTTAGGATTCGAACCCCGAAATAGAGTATAACAAATCATTAGTACGTTATAGGTATACATGGGGAAAATGAGTTACATTATGAATTAGAATAAGAATCCATAAAATATAAGTACTAAAAAGACCTATTTGTATTATAGGACACCTAGAGACAAATCAGCTCGCGACTAAGGGATCGAGGGATCGAGCAATTTTAAGTAAGTTGGGTTATTGCTTATTGTAATAAAGTACTAGTTTTGTAGTGCTCGGAGACTTAGGCTTATATATGCTTGTGATTGTAAACAGCTTACGCATGTGTTTGATGTATCTGAATTCGTGCTGAAACTTGCTTTGTGAGTGATTTGTGACTGATTGAATTGGTATAAAATTGTTTGAACACCTTAAACGGAATATAATCTTAGTCAACCCTAATAACCAAAAAAATATCATGCATTGCAACCCGTTAGGGGATCATAGGATTCTCCAACCAAATATCGACCCCTTCGAAAGGGATAGCGCAGGATTGCAAAATGGTCCCTTCTTCATCCTCATTCGAACTAAGTGATAGGAGAGGAGGTCGCGGCGAGGGTGAAGTCAATGGTTCGAAGGTAGTCACGGGAGGAGCGAGGTCTCCATTGTACAAGCCTAGGTTTGGTTGTGAGCTGCTGCATGACATGGAACTCCTCAACCCGGATTGGAGCGGGTGAAATTTCTCTGATTTCACAACGGACTGGACTACGTTGTGCGATAACACTTAATTGTTGCATTGCATGAAAATAATTGTTTGATAACCCTGTTTGTGCTTGTATGCATTCATGAGTCTCCAATTCAACTTACTAAGCTGTAGTTGCTCATACCCTTATAGATCTTTTTGCAGGTTCTGATTTGTGATCACTTCAAGTACTATGCTGCCCTACAATTACCCAGAGGTTAGTCCTTTTGAAGCTAGGGGTGTAAGGATCAAGTTACTTAGTATAATGTGTAACTAGACTGACCTTATAGTTATTCTGTAAATTAGTAGACTATAGTTATTCTGTAAAACTTCCTGGGAAGCTCTGTAGACTTACTTATACTTATCTATGTTTATTAGAAATTGTAATATTTATCATAATTGTAGTATAATTATTAATCGAACTATTTACTTCAAAGCGAGGAGTCGTCGACGCCTTGTGTAGGTCATGTCTATGGTAGGCACTGTGAGGCCAGTTACTATCATAGAATGGTTTACACGGCGGAATTGTTGCGACTCTGCGACTTCGAGGCGTAACATACACAACAACAATGGCATTGATTGCCTAAGATCAATAATTCTTCATCATTAGTCAAGGAGGTATTTCCTACTACTTAACTACGTAGCATGGCTTACTAGGATGTTACCTAGGTTTGAATGTCAATATGTTAAAGTGCTCATCAATGGGATTATTCCCACTACTTTATGGCAAGAAACATAGAGATTAGATAGCATGAAAGCTATACATGATTATCATGGTGTGATGTACATTTGGGAGCTAATGCTCCTACCAATTCGCAACATACTAGCTAAGCTCATTATCATATGCTTAGGAGACCAAGCTCTTACTAGCCAACAACGATGTGTAGTATATATATTGTGTTAATATTACTTTCTTTTGTTTGATTGAAGGGTTTAATTTCCCCCATTTAGGCATAAACCTTCTTATGAAATTAACTTTACACATTAAAGAGACTAGTCTCTTACTTTGTAGCAATAATGGTAATAAAATGAAGATACCCTAAACACTTATCATATTCTCATTAAAAAATATCAATGATGGAAAAAGGAACTTTCATTGACAAAAAGTAGTCATCACTGTGCTTACATATGAAATGAAATGAAAACTAGGATAAAACCAGTGAGAGCACATCCTAGTTACCAATAGTTCTCATACTTCTTAACTTATAATGTGCCTTCTATCTTCATAACATTATTGGTTCACTTTTGTTTCTTCACACCCAAGAGACAACCACGCATCTTCTTCTTCTTGAATGCTCGAGTTTGAGCCTTTTCTCCTATAGGTAGTTATGATTCGGGGGGTTCCACTAAAGGTGTCTCTCCTTCATTCACATGCTCATAAAAAAATGTTATGTGTGAATGGATTCTTTGTTGTAGGAATGAAGATATCTTACTTGTTCTAATGGCCCTTCATGCATTGATGTCAGGTTGAGGATATCATATTGTGATCATGCAACCATATCCTTCCTATAAGGAGATGGTAAGATACATATGCATTGATCACATGGAACCACGTGGAGCTATAAATAGGTCTAATATCAAAGGCTACTTCAACACCCCCCATGGTCTTCATGGAAGACTCGTAGAAGATTTTAGTGTGATTGGTTGTCTCATTAAGTTTCAAATATCTATCTTTGCAACTTTAAAAGTTAACATTGGCATAATATTAAGTGAAGATCCATTATCAATAAATGTCCTGCTAATAGAATGACCATTGAGTATACTTTCTACATATATAGGGCAATTATGGTTAGGATTCACTATACAAATGTTAGCATTCGTTAATGTAATTGCCTCCCTTATCCATTGAAATGATTCCCTTTGTACGATGTGCTATAAGATATTTCTTATATTAATCTTGCGAGATCTTCGTTAGTGCAGTTATTGCCTTGAGCTGAGCATCCTCATCAAAGTTGAGTAAATAAAAAAAATTCCTAACATTAGCAGTCTTCAACAAAGAAAGAGCAACACCATTATCTCCATTTGTCTTGATCTCAAATCCTTTATGCTAAACTTCGTGTGCCTCAATTGGTTGCATGTCCATAATTTCTGTCTTTGTGAGATCATGAGTGATAACATTCATAACACCACGTTGGGTGTTATGAGCTAGAAGTGGGTTATCCTCAACATCATTATCTTCGATCATTAGTTCTCCATTTTGAACTTGCTTATTAAATATCTTCTTCAAAGTCCAACAATCTTTCGTAAGATGGCTTATACTCCTGTAAAATCTGCAATTCTTAGGTCACTCTTCTCTTCATTTGTCAGTAAACACTCAACCCTTAGGAGTTTAATATTCCTATCATGTAGCCATTGGTCGAGGAGTGTGTGCACTTTTCCCATTGAGCATGGGTATGCTAAAGAGGGTTTAGTGCTCATAAGCTTCTCACTTCTAAATTTTTTTACTCCTCTTGAACTGAGTTCACTAACTGTATATGTTTATTAAATCTTGCATTTTCACCTCTTTGTCATGCTACTAAATTATTGGTCCTTCGCGTGTTCTCAACTAACATAACGAAAAAAACCAACGAGAGGTTCTGAAGATGCACTACATACTCAATAAACATCCTTTAGATTAAAATTTTGACCAACTTTCTCTCATCACAATGTCCAAGGAACGCTCTCTAAAGCGCTCAATGTAATCAATGAGATCTTCCTTAGGCTTTTGTCAAATCATCCTCGTATTAGTAAAGGTGACTCTTTCTTCAATAGAGAAGAACATCTCCAAGAACATCTTGCATATGTTTCCCCATAAATCGATTGACCTTGAGGGAAGGTCAACATACCAAGTGTACACTTTCTCAGTGAGTGACTTAGAAAATTCCTTTAGTTTCAAATCATCATCCAAAGCATATACTTCTAAGGCTTCAATGAATTTCAATAAATGTTCCTTGGCACTCTTTTTCTTGCCATTGAATAATATAAACTTCGGATTTATATAATCATTAGGGTATGGTTTTGCAGCAATACGTTGGTGATATGGAAGCTTCAAATTCAGTACTCTAACCGTAGACTTTGCTTGTATCTCTTTTAAATACACGTCCAAATCTTCTTTGGTCACAAATGAACCTCTTTGGGTGAATGTTTCTGCCCTTATCAACATTGTAGGAGTAGAGTGCATGAGGGCAAGATTCACATGTGTAGAACTTGTAGGTATAGGATTCATTGGTGTCAGTTGTGCAGAGTTAGCAATCGTAACATTTAGTGTAGTACGTGAGGAGGACGAGCCTCCAATCTAAACTCCTTGATTCCTTACTTCAGGTAATGAATTGTAGGTTCTACAGTAGGAAGCTGTTCTTCAACTCTAGGAGTGACATGCTCATTAACAACAGGAGGGTTAAGTAAAGTGTGTTTTTGTACTAGATTAGAAGGATTTGAGGAAGTTGCTCCATGTTACGCAACAACAAAAGCAGTTAAAGTAGGTGTATATTGTGCAAATATCGCCATAAGTTCACTTAGGTTCCGATTAGTCTCCTACAACTCATGCGTTAATTGTGCATTATCAAGGATACCTTTCTGTATGCCATCATCTTGATTAGTGCCTCCAGTTTGAGGTGGATTTTGGTCATTAGTCACAATAGTAGCATCTTACTCTTGATTGATTCCATCAGTAGGGTTAGGTTGGCTTCGTCTTGAAGGTACCATTATGTAAGTATCAAGTCTTCCTTTCCTAGTAAAGTTGCCAAAAAACGTAGGGGTATAGGTACGGATATAAGTGCCACGTACGTACCACGTGTGAAGTTGCGCTACATATGACTAGGGAAATGACTTGAGTAACTTACGTGGGATGATTAAGAGAGAAGTGTAGGGAAAAGGAGTAGGCAATCTTGATGTGAGGCTCTAACATGTATGGTAATAGGTGGAGGAGTGCAATGGCATTAAACTCTAAGATTAATGAAGAATAGGATTGTGTTTTTGAGGTGTTTAAGTGTTTGATTTTTAAAATAAAATTTTGACAAAATAATGGCATTAATCAAGGTTTTTCTCCTATCTAAATAAGGATGTGAATGAGATATTTATAGGAAATGATAGTTGATCATATCCATCATATCATAATAGTGATCAATGATTAAGATTGAAGTCTTTTATTAATGGATCTTAAGTGGACTAATTTTATGGGTTTAGGCCCAAATAGAGGCTTTATTTATTATTTTAGTATGAGCTAAATAAAGAAAGGTTGGATCAGGCAAACTGATCCAATGAATTCTACTTCAAGTCTACCATACCAAATCTTCCTTGATCATCTCGATAATTTATGAGCTTAACTCCTCGAATCCCATTACCTTATCAAATCCATTTAAATTTGGCCCTCTACAAATATGAATGTAAATTGAGTTCAAATTAAGTGAGAATATGAGTATTATTTTGATTGAAAGAAAAGAAAATTACTCTAGAAATATCAAGTATAAAGGGGTGAGTAGACCATGTTTAGTGCCACTTCTAGTTGAATTAAATCGAGTCCAATTTATGCTATGAAATTCCTAGTCAACTTAAGTTCGATTTGAATGCTACATCGTCTCAACTCATTCGTCTACAATTCTATAGGGATAGATTGAGATGGAACATGATCATAGAAAATTCTTAATCATTTTTCAGTAATTTTAGTCGGTTCAACATATATTAATATGGCTTTTTAGATATCATACAAGTATTCAGTTCTTTAAAGTAGTTCGCTAATTTTAATTCAGTTTATGTTGTCAACTGTAGGTTTAAGATGATTCCAAGAGTGAGGAGCAGAGTACCTTAAATTAACCATTTCCTAAAGCAAAAATTGATCGAGTAGCCGAATATGCAGGTAACAGCACGAGTGTGCATAACTTCACTCTGCCAAAGCAAGAAGTGGAAACATTTTAATGATAACAACACAACATCGACTATGAACAAAGTTTTCATAAAAATTAGACAATTCAATTATCCAGCAACCTTGTAGCATATATCATAACCCGTATACTACTGCATGGAACAGATTTGATATCCCCATCCCCCCTCTCCTAACCTTGCTATAATATAGAATCAAGAAAGAGGGGGGAGAAAAAAACACGAAAAAAACAAAAAGGCAATTCTGCATCATCCTGGGAACTCCAACTTGCACTAAAATACAAGTGAAACAATGTGGGGTTTTTTTAGGCCAAAAAACAACCCTAGATTATTGTCTTAACTCACAAGGCCAAAACACCAATTCAAAATACAATTTCACAAGAATATTTACTCAATATACTTGCTATTATTTTCCATCCTTGCGACTTTAACTTGCCAGAAAGTTTTAACTCAAGCTTTACAGAAATCATCAAACAATGTTGCTCTAATATGAAGATGTTACTCTAGGGCAACCGTAATAAAACTTGGGCAACTCTGTGTAGACATCCTTAGGAGGTCAAACTCAGACAAATTTGATTAAGTTTAGAATTTTACTCAAACTTGACTCGAGCTGCTAATTAACAAGCTTGATATCGACTTCATTATGCTCGCTTTATTTTAAAAGGATAACTTTCTTTTAACCATAACAGTCTCGATGCTTATATATCAATTCAAGTTCGACTTATGCGTTAGTTCAAGTTACTTGTCGAGCCAAAAATCGTTCAAAGTTTACTTGCTAATAAACAACTCAAGCTCAAACTTTACTCGACTTCCATCATATTAAACTTGAATAGCATGAGAGTAGATCCCACTCTCATACCCCTATAATCCATACTGGGGATCAGAATGGCTAATGTCAGTAGAGCAAACTCAAACACAAATACAAACACAGCCAAAACGAGAATCCAAATTCAAATCCTCAATCCTGCAATCAAATTCCAACAAATATCCCCCCGAAACAACACAATCAAATATCCAATCATCAATATGTTACTAATCAACATTTCCTCAAGGATTTTCCAAAACAGAACAGAACATCAATGATATGCATTAACATTCATTAGCCTTCTTGCAACTGAACCGGAAGCTCAATTCCTATCTATGAAAACAAGATTCAAATCTCAGGGGCACACAAGTTATTTGCTCAATAAGATAACACTCAACGATCCTGAATCGATCCAAAATGATTCCAATGGTATGGGACAGTATAACGGGATTTTCAACAAACACATTACTTATAACATTCAATTGATTCAATGATTTCGCATTCGATTATGTACCCACACTTACTAAGCAATGTTTAGATCGGTACCATTCCTTGCAACCAACTGCTATCCTCATTCCAAAACAGATAACTCTGTTTCGTGTTCGATTTGATTCAGATTTCTGTCCCCTCCCACACCAAAGTCGCAGGATGGACTTTCCTTGTCCCCATATCGAAGTTTTATATACTAAAGTTTTCAAAATTCACATTAAAAAAAATTAAGCTTTATGACAAAAATTATACTAAAATCAAAGAAGAACAAGTTACATTTAAACCCTAATCAAACAATAGCGACTTTAGCACCAGCTTCCTCAAGCTGCTTCTTCGCATCTTCCGCTTCATCCTTCGAAACACCTTCCTTGAATTTCTTCGGCAATCCTTCAATCAACTCCTTCGCTTCCTTCAACGCTAAGCTCGTCAACGCCCTAACCGCCTTAATCACCGCAATCCTGGCATTGCTTGGCACGTCTTCTATCACGACGTCAAATTCCGTCTTCTCCTCCGCGGCGGCTGCTGCGACTTCTCCGCCGCCACCGGCTCCCGGAGCAACCGCGACTCCAGCTACAGGAGCGAATGCGGCAGCGGAGACACCGAGCTTGTCCTGGAGGTAGTCGACGAGGGTTCGGGCCTCTGCCAGAGTTAGGGAGGAGATGTCGTCGCCGAGTTTGGTGATTTTCTCCGGCGCTTCGACGGCTGAGACGCGAAAAGAGGAGGTACGATGGTGGTGGATGAGGTTAGAGTTGGGCTTTGGGCCGTAGGGAAAGTGCAGTGAAAGAGGACTGGATTTGGGGGAGTAGGGAGAGAGACGTGATGGAGAGTGGAGAGGGAGGGTGGAGAGAGAGGCTGCTGTTGCTGCCATTTTTCAGAGAAAGGGAAGGAAGAGAAATGGAGGAGGAGGAGACAGAAGGATAAGGTAAGGGCAGTGAAGGGAAAGAGTTGTAGCACTCTGGTTATATTTATTTTGACTTTTAAAAATAAATTAAAACGAAAATGAAAAGGAAATTGAAGTAAACAGAACAGAGTCCTGCGAGAGGAGAATTTATGGAAGTTAAAGATTGTTTAAAAAGTTTATTTAGAGCTTTCAAAAAGAAAAATTTACATTTTATAAATGTTTGTATAAAAAAAATTAATTTTGATAAATAGGTAGAATTGTAGAGTTACAAATAATAAAATATAAAAAGAATTAGAGATACTAAAATTGTATTTGAGTGTATTTACTCTCTTTCTAAGTTGTAGTTGTGGTAGTTGCCTTGTGAGTTACCATGAGGTAGATATGATTAGTCTTTTTAGGTCTTCTATTTATAAAATAAAAGAAAGAGTTAAAGATTAAGGACAAAAGATAAGCATATAGGTATTGTGTTGAGCACAAGCTCTTAGGGAACATCATTCTCTTAACACCATTAGACGAACAACTCTTTTTTGGCAAGTCCGTTTCTCCATTAGATGAACAATTGCCACTTAGGAAACATCATTCTCTTAACACCATTAGACGAATCTCTTCCTTGACCTTTAGGTATTTGGTCACCTAGTTATCATTTGGTTAAAGCTTTAGGGAGATTCATCTTGGCCTAACTCATCTAGAAGTTTAGCTCAACATTTGACCTCATCACTATGAACTTGTGTTTTTATCCATGGATGGACAAAGTTAACCCTTTGAAAAACTTCTTGTAAGGCTGGCTCATCATGTAATATCAACTCTCCACTAAGTAGTTGCATTTTTCCACACTATTTATGGAACTAGTAAGTCACCCTCAACTTATACTTTTTACAAATATCTTCAAATGTGACTAATATTCAATATTTAAGGACAAGCTAGCTAAGTTTCATCTAATGATAGTCGAAGAATGCCTTCTAAAAGTCAAAAAAAGGAATTTAGAGCCTAAACTCAAAATGTTTGTAATACAAACAAAACTAATTCCCTCCATCAACATGACTTGATCATTTTTCATAGGTTTCTCTGCATTTAAATCATTAGGAGTGAGATGAAGTACACCCATAGATTGAAAAAAGTCCTCATCTATCAATTAGTTTTGCACTTCATTCGGTGTATAGTCAACTATTGTCTTCATGTACAAAGGCATGATAAGATTCCTATTTTCCCCATTAACTAAGTAGACATCCACTAGAGCTTTTCAACCGCCATCAACAATTCAAAACATCTACTCACATCTTTACTTGATGTTGTCGTACCTTAAGACTACCTTGAAGGACCTATCGTCGTCATCATCTGAAAGGGAAGCAAGGGAGGGAGTATCCCACTACATATGATGTTGCATCCTTGTCGCATGTTGGTAATAGTGTGAGAAGAAGTTGGAGATATAATTTTCATACCTTTTGATGAAGAAAAGTTAAAGTCTTGATGAATAAGGGTTCAAGTTTTGATGAATAAACTTGAAAGACAATTAAGAATGAGACGAAGATAGAAGCTTTGAAGCTTTTTGAGAAGCAAAAGTGAAAGATAAGCTAGGTTTTGTGTATTTATAATCTTGCATGGTAATCAAAGAGGTGATTATTCAAAAGGCAAGTGATTTGATACAGTTCGACTAGATCTTGCCAAAATGCCCTACAAAAAGAATGAATGGCTTAGATTTACTAAGCAAAAGTATCACCATACAAGTGCACTCTGTAGCTATTCAGAATGTGTCCCATGTATTGAATGCATGGAAATTTAAGTATGTAAGACAAATTAAATTAAAACTTCTTAGGTAAGCTAAAGCACCTAAGACCCAACAACCCACAATGAGATCATATTGTCATAATTGGCAACCATTTCACCACATTTTATTCTACTTGATTTTGGGAGCAAAGATAAATGTAGCAAGTAATATTATTGCTTAGCACTTCAGTCTACTAGTTTGGTTTTCAAAGAATATTTAGCCTTACTTGCCTCATAGCCCATATTTCTCTAAGTACAGGGATATCTCAACTCAATTGACCTGTCTGCTTAATCATTCCACTCTAATTAGTCCTAACTGAATTATGTAGTATGGAAGCTCTCAATTGGGAACAAGGCTACTACAACAGCAGCTTAGCTTTCATCCTTCAGCTAAAGCTTGACTATAGTGTTAAGCACTTTGTCCTAGAGTCTTGGAAGCCTTGTAATGTTTGCTTTTGTTGCAACTAGTCACCAATAAGAGTAAGGTATAAGTGTTGATAGCCTGTTTTAGATGTTGGTTTTCAAGCCTATGCCTACTATATTAGCACTAATGACCTAGAATATGAACCTTTAGACCCAAGTTAGCTAACCTAGACCTAAGTTGTTTAGCCTTGATTTATGTCAACTAAGCCTAGTTTATGATTCAAATGAACACAAATTAGAAGTTTAATAGATGAAGAAGTTAGTGACTAATATCTCCCCATGATTTTCTCCATAAAATTTGGAGTAAAAAAGGAGATCTCAAAGCATTTACTACTTTCCTTATCCAATCTAACCATTCCATCATGAATATAGTATTAGGCTTCCTTAATAAGGATTGAAACTCTTTCACTCTAAACATAAACCTACACACGTATTCTCTCTCTCTCACTCCCCCTCTCCCTCTACTCTCTTTACTCTCTTGACCTTCAATCCTATTTAAGTTAAGTATCAAAGTGATCACGTTGGATTTTACTTTAGTATGCTTGTAGCTTTTGTGTTTATTGTTTTTTATAGGTCACTTACTACCAAACGAGAATCATCCATCAACACTTACCATCTTTTTTTGTACTAAAGAGATTTAATGGATGGAACTTGAATATAGATGTATAGATTTCATGTTGCATATAAACATTTTCACCTTTTATCACTCTTTACACTTATGTTTTATTATTGCTTTTCACTCTTAGTCAAAGGAAATGTATTAGCCTTTAATAGATCTATAATAATTAATTTAAATAAAATAATACTATAAATATATTTAATTACATGGAAAAATAAAATAATGAATATTACAAAAATAAAATTTAAGAAAAAAAAAATAAAAAATAAAAAGCCTTAAGAGGTTGGTTGGCCACCCAATGCTAAAGGAGCAATTGATCACCACTTGGTAAATAAGCTTATACAAGTGATTTTTTTTTTTTTTTTGTTTCTAGTTTTTCACATTAAAAGAAAAACAAACACCCTAAACCCAATTAGTCTGAATCCTTGATCATCAAAAGGTATACCTAATCTTATCTCTTTTTTACACTTAAATTAACTTTTATATAAACTTGACAATTTCAACTAATACAAAACCTCCTTAGCAAATCTTAGTTATGAGGGGATAGCCTCAACTCCCCTTCCCTACTTTTCATCAAATAGAAATTCTTAGATTTACCATTTTAAAACCATATTCCTAATCATTGATAAATGCAGTCCATTGCCATAAGTATACTTTTATAAAATGGTAAATATAAAGAAATCATAGCAATTTGGATATTGATATACCAATAGATTTTAAATAAGCAGTTTTCTTTTATATATTCGCTATTTCTTTTTTCTTTTCTATTAACATTTTTTATATTGGATTATGTCATTCCTTTCTTAAGATGTATTTACTAATAAGCTAGATGAGTTTCAAATCATATATGGAAATCATTTTATCCCATAGGTAGGATAGTTTGACTTTTAAAGGAATATGACAATTTATCCAATTGATTTTTCATATCTTTAATCATTCATCCACGAGTTCTATTGTATTGATTAATTCGATTGACATAACATTCTCCAACATTTTCTTTTTTACTAGGAAAAAAACTATAGATATTCCAATTGTCTTTGTCTTTATAGAATACTCTTATGGGTTTTTCGTCTTTCTATTCTATATTTTCTCGTTCTCTCTCACTTTAGGATTTTTGAAAAGAATAAATTTTGCACCCAATTTATCTAAGATTTTCTTATGAAAAATTAATAGATTCTCATCTTGGTTTTTACTCTCATGTATATGTCTTTCTCTTTTGGGGTTCACTTCAAACAATATTAACACTTCTTTATGTTTAGAGTCATAAACAAAATGTTGTGATCTTGAATTCAAGTTCTAGAAAACTCCTAATCAAATTTAGAGGTGAATTTGCAATTATCCCTCTAATTTTTTATACTAAAAAGCTTTGAAAGAATTGAATTTGTTCGCTATAAAAAGTTAATTGGTAGATTAAGATGACACATGTCACACTCCGAAGAGGTGGAGACGCAATAGTTTTGCTGTGTGAATCATTCTAAGATAAAAACTAACTTTATATCTATTATTATAGACCTAATTAACATAACGCGAACCCAACTAAGCCACTTGGAAGCGTCCAATTTTGTATCTACATGTTATAAACTTGTGGTGTAATATTTCAAAATGATTGTTAAAAACAAACTTGTAACTAAATCTTTCCAAAAGAATTGAGTTTTGTTGATGATACTCCAAAAAATATTTCAAAATTGATAAGTATTTACAAAATTATATTTACATGGAAAAAAATAATAAGTCCAAGAAGAGGATTGTAAAAGTCTACCAGTTTACAATACTAAATATATACATCAATAGTGGAAAATTAGAGGGTCACCTTAAGAGATCCTAGTAATTATTCCAAAAGTTAGTAAAATTGACATTCAAAACAAAAGTTTAGCCAATTCTTCCTTATCCTGATCTTCAAGAATTAGGTGGTGTGCTTGTATACTTACCTTAACCTTACAAAACAATTATAGGGAAATAAGTAAAACTTGCTCAATAAGTGAGGTGGAGACAAAAGTATACATTCAATGCAACACAATCAGGGTTTTCAACTACGTTAGTTAGATGTAATATTTGTATAAGCAAATGCCAACGCACAATGTTATCTGGTTCATCATGAGATTAAAAAAGTTTTGCTAACTTTAATCCGAGCTAAAGGTTTTTATGTTACATACTCATGAATCAAAGTTAAAGCTAGGCTAGTTCAATAAAAAACACCCTTCACTCGAGACTATCTTCGAATCACTATCCCCAACCTTATCATGACCCCCTTTCTTGTCACCTAATTTGACTAATAGTGGGGAAATGATCATTTTAGATATCTTCATTGAAGAATTCGTATTTATCTCGATGACCTTAGTCATTCTCCTAGTGGATTGAGATGTATGTCAGGTTAGAAGTTAGGCTAAGTTTAAGTTAGGCTAAGTTTAAGTTAGTTCATTTTTTAGGTGATCAATCAATTTCAACAATCCAAACAAAATAGTATTTACAAAACAATTATAATACGGAGCTCAATTGCCATAGTAGCAGTAAGGCAATATTTAGGCACACATGCAATACACGCATAAACAGCTAAATTATAACCATAAGCCAAGAACATACCCAAGTCTCTAAGTATTATAAAATAATACTTCAAAATACTGCGAAGCATTGATCCCACTTACCTTAGTATTTGCGCTTGTTATCTTCGCACGTCGCTTCAATCTTCCTTTATTATCCCTAAATATTTAATGTATCTTCTTCAGTTTCCATTCAATATATAAAATAAGAGTTCATTTTCACATTTAAGCATGTTCTTAAATTTGAGCTAAGTAAGTTTCCTTAGCCATTTATTAAGTATTAGTTAAGTGAGATAGGTTCTACTAAATTTCTAACTAAGGTTCTGTTCTAACATCATAATATAGGTTTTTATCTAAGAAGTTTTTTACTTACGTTTTGACTTTAATAAGGGCATATAGTCTATATAGAAACCACTTTTCGACCTATTGTCCGACTCTTAATGTGATCGAATATCTAATACTAGACTATACTTTGACCTAGTTTCTGACCTTACTGTTACTTCTATGCTTCATTACTTTGCACTTAAATTCAACTTACTCTAAGTTTTAAAATTAGAAAAAATTAGAAAAAATCTATATTTATAGCATGATAATAACTCAATTCCTATAGCTACCTATTACACTTCTTCATCCAACTTCACATATATATAAATTGCTTAAGGAAATCTTGAAATTAGGCTCATATACCACCAAATTTTATCTTAAACTAAAAAATCATTAATTTAAAACTCAAGTTAGCTCACTTTTAGTTGTTGCATGTTGATAAATACAGATTAAAGCATGGTTTCATGAAAATCCAACATAGCTTTTTTTAGAAAAACTTACTTACAACGCATTGTTTTGTGAAAAACAAAATTTCCCAAAATCTAATTACTAAATTTTGAAAATTTAACCACATGGCATCAAAGTAGCCTTTTAGGAGTTTACTCAAAAAAATTCAAGATGAAACTATAATAATTCTTTTTCGAAAATGTGATAAAAAATTGATTGCTAGGATATTTTCTTAAGAACCCTATATTAGTACTCAAAATTTCAAAAATTTGTTTTGATTTTTGAATTTCTCATGCAAATATACTCAGCAAACTAAGTTTCAAAATTTTTAAAAATCATTTACTATTTTTAATAAATTTTAGTTAAAAATAAGAAAATTAAATATTTATTGGAAACTTAGAGCTTCAACCTCTTAGGGGGTTAAGGGAAGGGGGTACTTCGACCAAATTGGGTATGAGTCACTCCTTTAGGCAATGGTGGTGGATCACTTCCATCTTCTTTCAAGGATGGTAAACCCTACAACCTCAGCTTAACACCCTTTTCTTTACATATTTTTTTTCTTCCTACTCTTATTTGCTCAATCCCCCTCTCCCTATTTTTTCTAGATCCAAAAATGACCAAAATAGTAGATGGAAGTTAGTTTGTATTTTTTTATACTAACCGATAGGGTGTTTTGATTAAATTTTCCTCACCAACACTTGTAAATGAAGCTTATTAGGTGTCCTAATACTAGAGTTTAAGTCAACTACCTCACTCAAACAAATCCCCTGACCAATTTATGCCTTTCACAGGTTTTCTCCTATTGCCACATATTTTTTTAAAAAATTTTTCCTTATTTTATTTTATCATTTTGGTAAAATTTTCATATTTTTATGTATTTTGAATAATTACAAGTATATATATAATTACATAATGAACATATTCTATGTATATACGTGTTTTCCATATATTATTTTATTTTATTCAAAATCCAAACTAACAGGGTTTTCTTGACTAATATTACTAATTTGCTTATAAATTTCTAACATAATTTTCTTGAATATCCTAAATTGTATGCTAGGAACCTAATGGTATAAGTGTAGGACTTACAACTTACATAGGACATATCATATTAATTGTTGCATCATCCGTCCCATCTAATTTCAGGATAATTAGATTAGTCTTAGTTGATTAGTTTCTAAAATTAAAGTTGCTCGGACAAAATAGGCTAATGCTTATTCCATTACAAGTTACCCATTCTTAATAGACACACTTTCTTAAGAAAAGCTTTAATAATACTAACACTTTTTATATCTTAATTAGTAATGGACAAATATCAATAAAATTTTAATATATAAAAACATGAACATATTATTATTAATATATATTTAAATATTATTGGTACTCATCAAAGTACATACGAAATTACTATCAACAAATCCCTCTTCCATTTATCGGAAATCGAATAACCACTCCATTATATTCTAAACGAATTCCATTCCATCACCTACTCTCATGTGGTATTTGTAAGCTTCCAAAATTGAGCTTAAGATAACCGAGCTCAGATTTAGGACTTTTAGGGTAACTTATCCAATTGAGCCCAAACTTTGCAACTAGAATGAAAAAGTTAGTCGAGATATTACAGTGAAGTTAGATTTTAATAATAATGATCCGAAATCCCAATTTTGCCCTTAGAAATTGGAGTATTTACTAAAGCCCTAAAATGTTCAGAACTCCTAAAATTGAACTTAGATTACAACGAGAACTTAGAGATAAGCTAATTGAGCTATAAAATGAGATAATGTAGTATAATTTACTATAAAAAAATACACGTAATTTTTTAGTATACCCGGTACAAATAATAATTATACTCGTAAATTAACTTTAAATTGAGTAATTATATATATATTGTGTTGAATTCATGAAATTAACCTTAGAATGTATTCTAAAAATAAAAGATATGCTAGAAACTTAATTATATGAGTAAAGTTATATATTTCACATGTTATTACATAAGGTATAACCTTGTATATTAATTAAAATAATTAATTCTAACATATAATATCTATATTTAAGTAATTATTTAATAAAAGAAAAAGAAAAATTAATTAAATAATATTGGAAGGAGGCGTGGCAGGAGGATGGAAATACATTGCTGATTCAAAAGGTGGAGTTACAATATTTGGACACCTTATGCATAAAAAAAAAAAAGAAATTGGAAAAGAAAATATGAATTAATTAAATAAAAATTCTTAAACCGACTTTGAAGCACTATAAAAAGCCATGATCATCAGACAAGATAGTTTTAGCAATTTGGAATCAGAGAAAATCAGAAAGAAAAATTAGAAAAAATCGTAGAAAAAAAAAACAAATTTAGAAAAAACAGAAAAATTAGTGAAAGTGTGGAAACCTAACCTAGAGTAGATCTGCTGTGAAACCCAGCCAACCCCACACGGTCCACCCACCGCGCCAGCCGTCCGACAACTGCCCAGCCGCCGCCGGCCACCGGAGCACCCAAGAACACCAAGGTCAAATTTCTGCCCTGTTTTTCAATAATTCCTAAAAAATAGTAAATCCGCCCAGAAAATTATGAAAAAAATTACACTTAGGTTATTTTAGACATGCTTTCATGTGATATTTTTATTTTTGAAAAATTCGTAATATTTAATATACTTTATTAAGAAATCTGTAATTCATCCGAATATATATTAGTGAAATAAATATACTATATGATGTTGTTTCTAGCTGAAAATTTTTGTGTAGGATGTGTATGATATATGGGTAATTGCTACGTAGCCCAAATTATTATTTGAATAATTTTAATATTTATTGAATTTTTAGGCTTGAAATTGGTCCGAAAATAGGCTGAAATTATGAATTTAATAGGAAATTATGAAATTAATTGATGAAATGGACATGTACTGATCTATAATAAACAATAATAGTATTGAGTCAGATTGGAATTAATTGGATGCTAAAAGAATTATAATTGGATAATTTATCAAATTTAGGGGTAAAATCGTCAATACGAAAATATAGGCAATAGGTCGAAAACTTGAAACCGAGTGATAATTGAATTCCCTATATTTTTAGAAGTCCATAGAAATTTTCGGGGAATTATTAGGTAATCCAAACTATTTACTACGAATTTATTAAGTAAAATAGCTTAAATTACAAGTCGGGGTGTATTTGTAATATTAATAGACTAAAATGAGTAAAATGCTTAAATAAAACCTATATATAGGATTGCTGGTCGAATTGGGTTAAATAGAGATTTTATTACAATTATTAATATTTTCTGATCGGGATGTACTTTAGGTGTATTAAAATTGAATAATACTTATATTATTACAATATAAGGACAAATTGGATAAAATATAATTTAAAACTGTAAATTATGCATAATACGGTCGTTTTTATATAATTATATATAATTGTATTAAAAATTCAAACTACCCGTTAAAATCCATCTTTAGGAACAGGACTCATAAGATGTGTCGTTAAGTCTATACGAACTCAATAACACTAGTTTTGTTGAAATCGGATAACCTTAAGCAAACTAGCTTATATCTATAACATATTCAAGAATATATACATTTCGGTAACTTTACCGGAATCAAAACGTGAATTAATAAATAAAAAGTACGTTTCGATACGATCAAAACGATATATAATACGTAATAGTAAATATGATGTACAATGTTAATAATTAATAATATTAATAACATGACTGTATATTATGGAAATAATATATATATATATATATATATATATGTTTTAGATTAAACCTTAATGTTTTCGTAATTATTACGAAAACTAAATTTAGACCTTTTGTGTAATTAGGACCTTCCAAAGACGGCTGACAATTCAAGTCAGAAATAACGAACGTCTGAATAAGTAAGTTGGGATGGTAGCTTCGCCGCTGTTTGGGTACTATTTTAAAAGTATCCGGAGACCCAAGAGTACTTCTGGTTGTGTTTGTAGTTAGATGATTATGCGCATGCTATGTGTGTGAATGATACTCTGTTGTGACAGGAGTTTAACTCCTTAGTATGCTGTTCTGCATATTTGCATGGATTCTGTATTATGTGAACTTATTGGTCACCCTTGATTATTTCTAATGATTATTCGACTAAAGTGTAATTGGTCACGCATAATCACCCGTTAGGGGAAACGATTAAGAGTGTTAAGCCAAACACCGACTTCCTTCGATGAGGATAGCTGAAATGGTCCTTTCCCCATCCTTAGTTGAACTAAGTGATAGGCGAGGAGGTCGCGGCAAGGTTGGGGGCCGTAGTTCGAAGGCGGTCTTGGGAGGGGGGTGTTCTCCATTGCACAAGCCCGGGTTTGGTTTAACTTTAGTCGCAATGAAACTCCTCAATCCGGGTTGGAGCGGATGAAATTTCTCTAACCTCACAGTGGACCGGTTAACACTGTGCGATGTTTTCATTTGAGTGATTGCATTGCATTTCATCATAATTATTAACCTTATTTGTGATTGTATAGTACTCTTCTGACTCCGCCCTACTTACTGAGCTAGTTGTGCTCACACCCCTACAGACTCTTTTGCAGGTACTGAGTGAAGATAAAAGATGTTCCGGTACCAACGTTCTCAGGTTAGTGTGCTGCTGTGTGGGAAAGTGAGGAACGAGGAATTTAACTGAACCTGAGCTTTTGCTTTATCTTTAAGTTTTGAAGAAAACTAAATGGGAATTCCCTGGGAGCCCACTAGTTTTCTAACTTATTGTATATAAATCGTATAACCTGTGGTTTTTAAAATACTCTGATTGTAATCCTTACCCTTGGACGTGAAATGTTGTATAATTACTGTTATAGTACTAAATTACAGATTGTATAGAACAAGTATTTTGTTAAAGCTCTACCACAGGTTTGGATATTAACAGATGTCAGAACAGACGTTTCAAGCTGGTTGAGTTGTGCGCCTTGTGTAAACTGCGTCTACGATAGCAGCTGTGAGGTCAGCTTCTATCTTAGATTAGTTTACACGGCGGGACTGTTATGACTCTTCTTGTTCGAGGCGTGACAGTATTATTAGCTCAACCTTACACTTTTATCTTTCTAATTAGAATCATGGCTATTCGAATGCTCATTTGCTTCATCAAGAGAGAGGTACAGTGAATTACTGAATCATCCATTTGGATTTTTCAATTATTCCCTGAAATTTTGAAAAATATATGATTCATTTAATCCTTTGATTTCCCTAAACGTAAAAAAAAAAAAAAAAAAAAACCCATTTCTGGAGATTTTCCTTTTCAGTGGATGAAACTTAAATACTACTTAGGAACTTTTTTTTTTTCCTTATTGAAATCATCTCCGAACTTTTCTTGTCTCTAGATATAATCAAAGCTCTAGTATGATGAGATATTATCTTAATAATCTCAATAAGTTACAATTACTAGTAGCTTATAGCATCAATTGATTTAATAGGAGGCAGGTGTAGCAATTGATGACAGAGCATAGCCATCATAAAAAAATCAATGAAAAACCAGGAAAACGATTTCAATTTTTGAAATGATGAAATTATTCAACCTATTTTATTAGTATTTACCATGATTATTAATCATCACTGTTAGTGGCGGGTCATTGTTATTGCCTTCAACGATGAAATGCCCTTAAAGTTTAGGACGATATCAACATTTTGAGATTAATACGAGTATCTCTTTTATTTTATTTTAATTTTCTTTTGACCAACAAAAGCTTTGATTATAAGAAAAGGAAGAAAAGATTCTGGACAATGTTTTCCAGCCAAAGAAAGCACACATGACAACATCAGCCTTAAACTGAAGTCCTTCGGATGATTTCTTCGTTTCAAAAAACTCTTTAACACAGGCTTGTATTGTATATGCTTGATTGCACTTACATAGGTCTGTAGGACAAATGCAAACTCGAGGAGGATGAGGACCTGATAGGCCCACGGGCCAGTCTTGAGGCCTCCTTTTTAAGCCTCAGACCCAGCGGGTCCAGAGAAAGGGGGGGTGGGGGGCACCGGGGGTGTGGGCGTTGTGGTGGGGTATGTGGGGGCGGGGTGTGTGTTGGGGTGGAAAAGAATCTAAGATTTACAGACCACAAGGTGCGGAATCCACTAATTTTCAAACTGGATCAGATAAGGCTGATCTTGAATTGAACATGATATAAGAAAAGCAAATACAGCTAGACAAACCAGTAGATGCCAAGAAGGAAGAGTGTGTTTGTCCAATCAGAGGATCGACGTAGGTGCAAAACGGATTGGGTTGGACTTGTTGCATAATCAAACTACAAAGAATCTAAGATTTACAGACCTGAAGTAATAAGCGGCAGTACTGGTATGCTCTGCAGAAAAAAATGTTCTTGAAGAAGTTATCTATGTATGCACTGCGTAGTCACACCATGGAAGCAAACACCATCATCAAAAGGATCAGTTGATATTAACTGTATAATCAGAATGCAGCGCCTTCCCGTTGAAACTAAACAAGAATAGTTACCGCCTGAAACAATTTGAAGAAATATGACCATTGGAGTAAGGCAACTAGTTTCTCGAAAATGATTCTGTTGATGTGATGAATTTCACTTCATGGATGTCGAAGAAAATGACAAGATGATCAACATTCATAAGTAACATCAACAATTAAGTGTGCGCCCCCATGGCTTTTACATAAAGATGTATGTGTAAAATGAATAGATGTCAGTGAGCAACTGACT
Source organism: Lumnitzera littorea (assembly GCA_024138015.1). Classification (NCBI taxonomy): domain Eukaryota; kingdom Viridiplantae; phylum Streptophyta; class Magnoliopsida; order Myrtales; family Combretaceae; genus Lumnitzera; species Lumnitzera littorea. The sequence continues at coordinate 86,945,634 of JAMXBB010000010.1, forward strand.
TGGCCAGAGAAGCGAGAATTTGATTCGGTATTATATTATATCTCCTAGCCTACGTATGCTACAACAAGGGTTCTGCACTTTTGGTTGGCAATGACCAAACTGTGTCTTTCACCACCTTCTTCTTCTCCTCCCATACCAATATGCAAATGCAGCAATTGACGCAGCAACGATAACACCGGCTGTCGCATGCCATGCATAGATTGGTTTCTCTAGAATCAGGGCAGTGCTAGGGCTAGTAACTTCAACAAGAGACGGTGGCAATGGTCTTTTACTAACACTCAGTGCAAAGTCCAAACCTTGCAGCTCCAGATCGGTCAGGTTCTCGATTGCTGGCTTGAGCTTTGTGGCCTTGGCTATGGCTTCATACTCTTCTTTGGTTCCGCCTTCAAGAAACGAACCAACGAGGAATCCCTTGCTTACCCAATACGCCCCAAATTTGGTACCAGTGAAATCACCGTAATGAACTACTTCCCCAGCATTATCCCCATAGAACTGCCATGACAATGCAAAAACTCTGGAGTAGAAAAATGGGAGATAGTCGAAGTCGCCTGTTTTTTCTGAATCCATGATTGCTGCAACAGCATGTTTTGCTGTTTTGCGGGCTGAATCGACATGCTCGAGTCTACGAGTTTCACCAAATAATTTGACTGGAAATGCTGCCACATCACCAACTGCATAGACTGAGTTGTTGCTTGTTTGTAACCGTCCATTCACTTTGATTCCACCCTTATCTAAGATCAGCTGGCCTTCAAAGAGGCTTGTGTTTGGAAGAATTCCAATACCCACAACTACCATGTCAGCAGGCAACCGATTTCCATCTCGAAGATTAACCCCCATAACCTGTTCAAGTGACCAAACACTGAATATGAAACTTTTACATGAAAACCAGGTCAATGTTACTTAAATCCCTACCTGCAGCTAGTGTTCAACTTTTGCACGTAATTCATGATGATTTAGGGGTACAAGGGAATCAGTTTCAGAGGGTTCTGCATTTTTAGCGAGGTGATACACGCACAGAAAATGCATGGAAGTAATTTTTCTTTTCATTTGTTGTTTTTTTCGGCTGATAGAAATCCTTTCCATCATCTGAATAGGCATGGCTTACCTTCCCACTGGAGTCGAAGTCAAATGAAGATAAGACAGTCCCTTTCACAAACTTTACACCTTTAGACATATAATATTCTTCATAATAATTAGCAATTCTGGGCGTGAATAGACGAGCCACTGCAAGAAAGACATGATATTAATTATGCCAAAAGGTATACTACTTACGTGAGAATGATGATGCCATAAACTAGAAAGAAAAGGAATGTGGAACACTCCTGACATAATACCAATTTACTGTCAGAAAATTGATATATTATGTTTAACAGTAATTTCAGCCGTCAAATGTCAACTTACACAAGGAAGGTACGTGTGTAGACAGTAGATAAGGCAAAAGAAATGAAGAGGAAAAAAAAAGATTCAACGATTCATGGGGCAGATCAAAGTTCTTCAGAATATTGAGATCAAACGGTTCCACCTCTCATTCTCCACCACATATCAACACGATATAATCCAAGTTTATCATCCATTGACACCAACACTTCAATTCCAAGACAAAAGGTAGCTAAGTTTTCATAGTGCACAAAAGTTCCAAGAACCTAATTTTGGGTTTCATATGATCAGCAAGAAGAGTTTGTTATTAAAAATGAAACATCTCTTAAGGTTGATGAAATAGGGCTTTGTGAATTGAAACTTACTGCAATGTGCTTCAGGGAAAACCATTGTCACGTTTATTTTATTGATCACCAATGATGCAGCACATTCCATTCCTATATAGCCACCACCTATAACAACTGCGTTCCCTTCAGAGCAAGTTTTCATCACATCAACCATTCTATTTGCATCAGCCAAATCCCGCAAATAACATACGTTTTCAGCATCCGATCCCCTCACTCCAAATTCTTCCAGCTTCAAAGCCTAGAATAGCAGAGAAAAATATATTTTTCTTGAGCAAGGAAGTTTCATTATTTCAATACATGCTTCTGCCAATGGCATAATGGTGAAACAAGTTTCTTAAGCAATTACTACTCCTTAAACAAAATTCATATCTCATATTTTTGCTGATGACAAATTTAAGACCAAACCAAATTATGTCATAGTGGATTCAAGATTAATCGATGGTTGGTTCAAAAAGAAACCATAATTTTTGTACAAGTTTATTCTACAGATGGAACAGACCTAGATCACACATTTTGCACCATCAATTAAAGCCCAGAAAAATCCTGGACACCACCCTATTTCTCCAACATTTTCTTTTTCTTTTCTTTTTTTAAATAACTTATCAGTAATTAGGTCAGTACTTGTTTCCACACTTGATGATACACATCATAAACAAATAAAACTATTCAACAATGGCAGGAGATACATAAACACCATACAAAGAATAGTTTCAGTACCCGAGCACCTGTTGCAATAATGAGAATCTTGTAACTAATTGTTTCCCCAGTAGCTGTCAATAACGTCTTACGCCTCACATCAGCAGATTTAACACGAGTTCCAAGGACCAATTCAATTCCTAGAGAAAAATACTTTTTGTGGTAAGTCCTAGAGAAAGATATTACAAGAGTGCATAAGCTAAACCATACTACTTGGACATGGTTTTTATAAATATATATAAAAAAGAAAGAAAAAACAACAACAAAAGCAAAAACCACTAACTTAAGAATCCCATCTTTTTTGGCACTTAGTTAATCAATATTGTACTTTATAGATGATATTTTCATGCCAGCAAGATATCATGACATTCTTTTCCTAAAAATGAGAGAACACAAAGAAAGGTTTTCAGCAAAACAACAGTAAATTCTTTTTCCTTTTAGTGGAAACAGAGAACCAACTAATTCAGCCAATCAATCAAGCAAAATATCATCTTTTAGAGGCACAACAACAGGGAACTCTGAATATTTAAAACTTGTTAGATTCTCATATAAATTTTCCTCATTAAAAGCATGAAAAGGCAGGTGGCAGGGCAAGGAATGCTTGTCAAAATTCATAGTAATTCTGTTCCTAGATATTTGCCCTCAGGCATTTCTAATTGTCAAAGCAAAGAAGAATACAAATCATTATGAGGGAACGTAAAAGGCTTACAAGCAAGAGGGGATGATACAGTTAACTTATTACCCCCAAAAAAATTTTTTTTCAGCGCATGAAAGAAGCTACCCAAAATCAATCCCAAAGAATGCAGCAAAACCACAACATTTTAGGAAAGCAACTGCTAACTTCTAATCACATACAGAAATCAGAGGGAAAACCATCATTATTTAGTAATATAGCTACTAATTTTTGAAAATATTACAGATGGAAGAGAAGGAAAACAAACTACCATGCTCCTTGTACCACTTAGAAGTCAATCTTTCTTCATTTGCACCAACACAGGTATGAAATGATGGAAGGCGTGCAGGAGCTGTATTTCAGAAAAGATTTATAAGCAAATAGAATGATGAATATTTAGCTTTTTGTGATTAAAGGCAAGAAAATGATCAAGAAATACATTTTTTCATTCTCCTTTATTTTTAGAAAGAAGTAAACAAAGCACCATATTGTATTGTTAGTTCATTGATTGCTTACTATAAACTGATATTAAGATAGCAGATTAAGCTATTTTTGGATGTGAATTTTACTAGTGACTCAAAAATGTATTGAAACCATAGACTAATATAGAGGAAAATGTATGAAATTTTTGTAAACCCAACATGAGGTGAGTTCTTGGAGCATTTCACCTATAAATTTATAGACTCTAAAGATTTCAAGGAAATCGTAGATGCAAAAGAACGAAAAGCAGATGTAATAAGTACATAGCATACGTTAACAAAAAGCTAATGTCAGCAAAGATTATATCCATTCACAGATAGCAAGTTTTCAAAACAGAAGTTTGTGCATCTAGCTTGATTATCATGAATGTTTCTAGTGACAGGATCAAAATATGCACCTCCAGGGAGCAAGTAGCCTTTGCTTAATGCAGGTCTCTCATAAGGAGCAACCTGGAAGATAGTAAAGGAACTTAAGTCACTAGGAAAAACAAAAGGTGACAACTGAATAGGTTACATTAACGAGACAAGTAGGCAAAATGTCTATAATTAAGGAAAGATGAAAATTTCAGGGGTTCAATCATATATTTACCCAAATAGAAACATTTAGAGGCTAAGTATGATCATGCAGGTTACTATCCTTAGTTAATTAAATATGGCAACTGTATCCTTTTGTGAGGATCAATTAATGCAAGGTTTCATGCTATCCAATCTTATCTGTGACAGTCAAGGGTTATTTATTATAATATCGTTTTACAATTACTAAATCATATTGTACATATATGTGTAGGATTTCACATCCTTGTCCCAGCAGAAATTTCCAAGATCTAGAGCCACAGAAGAAATATAATATAACTGCTTAGGATCCATTAGTTCAATAGGGCCAATATAAGTATATAACTACATGTTTCCACTAGTTCAAAGTTCTGAGGCAGATGGAATTGAAGAAAAATCATTAATTGCTAACTCCACTTCACCAACGCCAATCAGGCATATCATCCAATAGTTTTCATTTTGGTTCTTTACATTGCACAATCCTTTAAAACATAGAGCTAAGAGAATCTATATATAATCAAAGGACTCGATTGCTAAAACTTGAGAGTTTATGTCTAACAATTTGATAACCACAGCATGGTGGGGAACACAACTTAAGTAAAAGAAAGAAAAAGGAGATTGATTATATGTGATGGTTGATTGAACTTTAAATATTTCCCACACTATTCCAAATTCAACATGAAGTGCATCAATGACAAGATACTATTGATAAGCAATTGGAAGGAACAAAAACGTCTTCTCACTAAGATAAAGCACCAAACAACACTCGCTATTATTATAACTCAACGAAATCAATGTTAAGCAATTCAATGCACACGTAAATGGGTGACAAAAAAGAAAACACCAAAGAATCAATACAACCAGAGAAAATTAATGAAAATCAATAAGCAAGTGAAAAGTTCCAAACTTTGTAACCAAAATTCTTCTACTAACTAAAAGAAAAAAGAATAAAGTAAACGCTTCTTATAAAAGCCAGATTGTGCCAAATTGAAGTCAACTTTAAATCCCAGAAACAATTGATGAATAACAGAAAAACAGTGAAATGTTTCAAACTCTGAAACCAGAACTCTTCTACTAACTAAAAGAAAGGAAGAAAAATATCAAACACCACTCCCTTTTTCTTCAGACCCAACAAGTCAATGTTATGCGATTCAACAAAAGAGCCAAAATGGTTGCCAGAGAAAACACCAAACAGGAAATACCTAACACCTAATTCAGCTTCAAAAACCGGAGAAAATTAGCAAAAATTAGGAACAAGTGAAAAAGATTTAATCTTTCAAAGGAAAACGCTTCTACTAATCATTTGAAAAAAAGAAGTCAAACATTGAACCCCGTTTTCTTCAGACCCAACAAGTCAATGTCTTGCAATTGAATACAAAAACCAAGCGGCTGCCACGAAAACACCAGAAAAGCAATACCCAATAATGAATTCAGCTTCGAATGCCAGAACAAGCACATGAAATTTAGAGAAAATAATGAAAATATCGAAACTTCAGAAGCTTACGGGTTCTTCAGAAATAATGCAAAGTTCACCAGGAGAAACACCTCTATTAGCGAATTGAAGAGCTGCATACCCAGCTGATACTCCCCCTCCAAGTATTACATACACAAATGCCCTTCCCATTTATTTATTTTCAGGAAAAATAAAAAATAAAAGGGAAGAGAAAAGAGAAAAAAGAAAGTGAAACAAACCAAATATTGACACCCTTTCCTACGTTGGTTTGTATTAACTGTTCAGTAATAGGATGTCTGGTTTTGTTCGGTAGAGAAACAAACTTCCAAGGCAATCCATGAGAAAGAACAAATTCTGAATGTTTGAAACACTCCAATTCTTATGCGAGGAGGGCTGTTGAGTGTTTATTTACAACATTACCCTTTTGACAGCCGTAATTTCACGTATAAGAACAATTAGTTGTGCCTTGCAGGCTTGAGCATAATAATACGTGGCAATCTAGAAATTTTCGGTTTTAAGAAATGCATTATTTCGTCTTTTTTCCGTTCTTTATATCATTTTTACATCTACTCGTGATTATTAAAAATAAGATAAAGAAAAAATAAAAATATAAATTATTTATACATATATTTATTATAAAATTAAATACTTAATAAATCAATATAAAGTTGAATTTATTTGTCCTTATTTTATTCATTATTACAAAAATATCAATAAAAATATCATTTTCTAATATATGAAATATATTTTTGAAACTTTTTCCTTAAAAGTATGCCGCCCAATATCTTTATCATCATAATTATGAACTAAAAACAAATATGATACATTTCTACTTATTTAAAAAAAATTATATAATTATAAATTATATATAAAAAATTACTAAAATATCTTTATTATATTACATTTTAAAAATACAATATCAATCTCTCCTCTCCCCCTCCCCCTCCCCCTCCCCCTCCCCCTAAAATGTAGGTGCGACACTTGATCATCCTTCACCTAATCATATTTGTTAGAATTATGAATAGTGAGCCAACCTTCTTTCTTCTTATTTTCTCGGGACTGTTATAAGCCCTTCTATCTTTAAGAGTGCTATCTAGTATTGTTATCATCTTCCATATGATTGGAAAGCTCAACTAGTTTTAGCTTGCTAGGTCCATTGTCAAGAAAGCAATATTAGCTCCCGATCAGTTTGCTTACGGAAAGTAAAATTCACTTTTAGAGAATACCCAAACCTACGAACAACTACTTGCTGTGCCACTCACTTCACATCAAGCCCCAAATTAAACAACTTTACTTCCCTTCCAAAACATGGAATATGATATTCTCATTCACCTAAATCCATGATATCATTATCGTAGGGTTAACTTTTTGCCATTACACTCCACCAAAAGATCACTAACCCTATTCATCCATCACCTAACTCTATGCCAAGACCATCTTCACCGGGATTCAAGGCTTCCACAAGTATCTTCTTACTCTTGCCCTCACCCTCTCCTCTTATCCTTTGAGATCGTCTCTTATTGAATGGCCCAATGGTAAGGTCTGCCTTTTAAAGTTCCTTTTATTTTCTAAGGATTCGAGTAGAGTTTTGTTAAAATACAACTTAGGACATAGCCACCCCTTTAGCAACGATATCCTCCACCTCATGGCCACTCCTCCTCTTGAGCTTCATCTACATAAGCACAATTATCAATAACAACTACCCTTTTAATTCAATACCTTAGGTAGTATTTAAGTAGTTCATTTGAGCTTGAACTTTTTACTTTAATACCACTTGTCACAGGACAGGAGATTCACCCCTCTTAAAGTGTCTATGTGACGCTTAATCATCCTTTACTTTTATCATATTTGCTCGTATTATGGATGGCAAGCTAGCCTTTCCCCTTCTTGTTTTCCCGAGACTATTTCAAACCCTTTTATCTTTAGAAGTGTCGTTTGGCATTATCACCATCCTCAATATGATTGAGAAGCTCAACTTCTTAACTGATTTCAGCTTGTTAAGGCCATCATTAGGAGCTGATGTTGATAACTACACTTGATTCAATGGACTCCTTTACCAAAAGACTAAAAACAAATTAAAATCTTGTTGTCCAAAACATGAAATCTCAATTAGCCCAACCATGTATTGCATTTTTAGATAAGCTTCCCTTTACACATTAAACTTCTTCACCTTGCATCACTGAGAAATCTTATTTAGATTTACCCTTCACTAACCACAAGTGGTAAAAGACAAAGGTTGACCTAGAAAAGGAAATGATCATGTGAGACTCTAGGATGAAAGAGAAAGGGCGCAACTTAAAGAAGGAGAAACTATTTGTTTCTTTTGCAAAGAAGGAAAGAAGGTTAAGGGAAGGGTTTCAAATGGCTTAATTTGTCTTGGTTTTAGTTTTGAAATCTAAATTATGCAAAAGAGAACTCCTTCCTTTAGATGAATGTTTGTAGACATACTAAGATTTGATCTCGATGTACTAAGATTTAGATGTGAATCTTCTAAATCTCTATTATCTTCACAATCGATATCCAAGTGTCACACTTCTTAACATACCTCTACATCCTCTTCTTCGCCCGTCACTTTATCTTTTTCCACTTCTTTCTCTTCTTCCATCTAGGCATACAACTTAGATTCAAAGGAATTTTCAAAATCAGAATCGCTTTAATTCAATTGTTTCGCTATTATCATAGTTTGCAACTCAAATAGTTGCTACATTAGTATATCAAACTTTTCATTAATGCTATTAAACTTGTTGTTCATTTGTTTTTGCAACTATTGTCGACTATTTTGTAAGGATACAATCTTGTCTTCTAATATAACAACATGAGTAGATTTCGACTTGGCAATGAGAGCATCAATTATTGGCACCTATAATTCTTATTCTATTGTGAATAATAGTATGGATATTGGTATAAATGTGATGAAAATGAAAATATAATTTAATTTTGGTTAACTTAAGAGAACTACTCTTCAAAGGGTACAAGATTACTTCTTTAAATTGAAACTTGTTTATCTATTCTCATTGACATTAGCCTATTTATAGAAATACATTTCAATTTATTAGTTTATTACAAGTAACTAACTTTCCTTCCTAATATAACTACTAAACCTACTATTACAACTGTTACAATTATTATTATAATTTAGTAAAAAGTATCAACTTCTATAAAATTATACAATTATCCATTAATTATTTATATTTATACTACTACTATATATTTGGATTATAACAATTATCTATTAATTATTTAGATTTATCTTACATAAATGATTTTTTAATTATATGTTAATGAATTAAGTAATAGAATAGATGTAAAAAAAAAAAAAAAAAAAAAGAGAGAGATATCATATCTTTTTAATATTTTTTTTTTGTTTTGGTATAACTACATATATCATCCTTGCAATTTAGATTTTTCTATATATTAGTATGTGCTTCATCATATAGACATTTTTTGCTATCCATGCATTATGTGGGCCATTATATAGTTATATTAACGATTATAATTGTAATTTTATGTTAATTAATCATTAATTGATCTATAGTTTCAAAACCTGCCATTAAACTTGCATGATTATAATGTTGTTGCCAAGTAGCTCCTTCACTTTATAGGATGGGGGCATAAGTATATACCGGTGTAAGAATCTTATGTGATAGTGAAAAATGAAGAATTGTAGAAGCAAAAGCACCTAACTCAACCACAACCTTGTTCTATCTAGTACTACAATTGGCTATTGAAACTTATATGGTTAGGAATAAAGAGAATTCGAAGTTAAAAGATTTAAAGAAGAGAAATTTAATTATGATTTGAAAAAATTTTTAGAACTCTTCCTTTTAGTTATAAATGATGGAAAACTGGTTATTCATTCATTTGATAACCAAGGTTATTTAGTCTTCTCAATTACTAATTTGGTTCCTAGAGAGAGAACAACCAATTATCCCAAAGGATGCAATTAATACAGCTCGAATCACACCTATAGGCTTAGATCAATTACCTAAAGGACCATGTCTTATATAAGTAGACAAAAGCTTATAATGAATAGCTTTATATTAATTTCATTTATATTATTATAATTTCATTTCTATTTACATGTATAAGAATATAATTCATTTTATTAGAATATAATTTATTAAAATATAAATGTATTATTATATTATAATTATATAGAAAATAAATATTTACAAAAAACTTTAATAAATATTTCATTTTCAATTTTAAATGTAAAATAAATTATTTAGTTGGTTATTGGGGTTGCTCACTCAGTGATAGAGTATTCAGACTTTGTATATGCTTAAATTAGATGATCCTTTTTTTTGCATGACTCCGATCTTATAGTCCCTCTCTTCTAAACTTCTTTTCCTCTAAGATTCGTAAATCTACAACTATTAATTGCGATATAAAGATCCTCATATTTGCTATTTTTTCTACTGCTCTACCAACAGAAATCAATTCACTATACGTACATATCCATCATAACGAGTCCATTACTACTTATATCATGAGCTTGAAGATTGTGGTTGATCTTCTTAATATTGGTTTATAGATGGTATGTACAATAAGTGATTTATTGCATCCTTTTACGTGTTTTTTATTTCCTTTTGTTGGTTTCGATAAAACAATCAAGAAGTGGACTGAGATGATTGATTCTAAAAATTAATTAATTAATTTTTTTTAAAACAACCCTTCTTAATTTATGTAATGGTAGTTAACAAATACTACTAGAGTTTACCTAAAGAAAGCAATAATGATAATAAATGTGGACAAGAAATAAGGGAGATAAGGTTAGAAAATTACAACGTTGAAACCATAAGTTTTGAAAAAAAATAAAAAATATACCAATGAAATACTCTTCAATTTTAGATATAACAAATAAGTCTATTGTAACACTTTATGATAAATCTTTAATCTAATCACCACATAAGCCAAGTGTGCTATTGTCTCCCTCTACCTAATAAACAACTCAAAGACTAGATCATCATACAAGCTTTAATACACTATAAAAAGCTAATACAAGAAAGACATAAGGTTCTTACAAAGGGAGAAAAGAAGAGCCTAATATACTAACGATGAAAAAAACCTATGCATGATATGCTAAGAAAATCGTACACACTTACTTAGTACTAAGGCAACAGTTAACTAATTATTATTTTATTAGTTTTGGTGACCAATACAACCTTAACATTCTAAGAAAGTCATCTTATCCAGCATTACCATCGATATCAGCCATCGGTACAATTAGTCCACAACTACACTTGATTCAATGGACTCCTTTACCAAAAGATTAAAAATTGATTAAAATCTTGTTGTCCAAAACATGAAATCTCAATTAGCCTAAACATGTATTCCGTATTTAGATAGGCTTTCCTTTATACGTTGAACTTCTTTACCTTGCATCACCAATAAATCTTATTTAAATTCACCCTTCACTAACCACAAGTGGTAAAAGACAAAGGCTTACCTAGAAAAAGGAAATGACGCATTTGAAACTCTAGGATGAAAGAGAAAGGTTGTGACTTAAAGGGGGAGAAATTGTTAGTTTCTTTTGCAAAGAAGGTAAGAAGGAAAGGAGATTAAGGGAAGGGTTTTAAATGGCTTAATTTGGTTTTGGTTTTAGTTTTGAAAAAAAAAAAAGTTTTTAGTCAACTATTTTAAAAGTAGGGAAAGGGAATAGATAGAAACTCTTGACTTTAATATATTTTTCTAGTGCATTTTAGCATTTAAGTAGAGCACATTCCTCTTATTCAAAGGGATTTGGGGTAAACTATATCAATTGGTTTTAAGACATTATACATAGAACATTTAAATTCCAATAAATTAATCTTACATGATACAAATGATGTTGCAATGTTATTGCGATATTTATATTTGGGTTCTTATAGGGTCATGCCTTATGTTTAAATTCACTATTTGATGAAAGTGAAAAGAATTAAAAAATTATTTTATCTCATAAAAATTGTTTATAAGTGTTGAGAACCATATAAATATAATTGTTTTAAATGTGCATTGAAATATATAGGAATCTTGAACTTGTTGGAAGCTATTTGATTGGATAGATTTTAGGATAAATAGTAGTATGCTTTTACATCTTATTTGTAACTTTTGAATATATGCATGAATCCCCAACCATTGTTTAAAATACATCCCTTATCAATTAATTAACAGCAATTAGTGGAGCATAGATTTAGGTTCTGTCTCAATCCAAAGACAATATATAAAAGGACCATAAATATTAGAATTTTAAAGGTTTTGGTGGCAATTCTCAATCACTAACAACAATTACTTGAGTAAAGATTTAGGTTTTAGTTAAATAGGTAAAAAGGGTCATAAATATCAAAGGCTTTAAGGTTTTAGTGGTACTTTAAAAGTATTATGTGCATTTTCATGGAGTCCAAGTTTCAAGAATATGCTTCAATTCTAAATTTTTGGAATTTATACCTATAAAATTGGGGATTTTTATTCTACTTAGTTAGTATTATATCCCTTAATTAGAGCATTTAGTGGGACAATCAAATGGTAAGATGATGCTCTAGTAAATCCTAGCTATCTTAAAATTTGAGTTAACTTTGAGGATATGGGGGAGTTTTAATCTAATTCCACCTAAAAAGGAATATACATTGTTATTCGGGGAAAATGCAAAAAACTCTCACTAAACTTTGACTTTGGTGCAAATTTTCTCCATAAATTTTCAAAGTGAGGTTTTTGACTCTTTAAATTTTGATAAATTGATAAAATAATCTCCATAATCCTTAAACATTTTGTTTAGTATGTAAACATCATTTAAACTTTTATTTTGATACACACTGACATCTCCCTAAACTATAAGGTATTTAGTGGTATTAACGCACTAAAATCAAAGTTTAAAGGATGTTTATGCACTAAAATTAAATTTTAAAGGGATTATGAGGGTTATTTATCAATTTATAAAAGTTTAGATGATCAAAAACTTCACTTTGAAAGTTTAGGGAGTCAATCCTTACATAAGTCAAAGTTTAGTAGGGTTTTTTTTTTTTTTTGCAATTTCCTCTTGTTATTTTGTTAGGAAGATAATAGAGCAAATGATTATGTTGCTCAACATGTTCTAAAATGCACATGTTGCATAGCTTATGTGAAATATCTTATGTCATATTCTAATTGATAAGAATATTTTATAACTTTATGTATATGTTTTCTCAGTTTAACCTAGTTACAAGTTGCAACAGGTTACAGATAACCCATCTAACTCTTCGCCCTTGGTTGTAAATTAGAACGATAAATTTATATCAAGTTTCCAATTGAGTTTTAAGTATGCCAGAAGTATCTCTTTTTATATTTGTTTGATGAGCGTAATCTTTTTATATTACGGATCCTCAAATCTTTAAAAATCTGTTTTTAAATTCTTCTTATGATAATTTTACCCTTTATTTATTTATTTTATCAATTACATTATATATTACAATTTTTTGGAAAGACAATTTTACCCTTTATTATAATAAAATATTATACAAAAGCATAAAAAGAGAGAATTCCCAATTTTAAATGTTAGCTTTTCAATAATTTTATAATTAACATTATTTTTTACTTTTTCTTATTTTCATTAGGGGTAAAACATTTGTGTTAGAATCTATTTTGGTGTAGTCTAGACACTCTATTTTAAGTATAGAGAGACTAACTGCATTAAGAGAAAATATCAAAAAGATGTCTTTGAAATTTGATCTTTTTTTTTTATGTATATCTTTATGTCAATGAGTAGATAGCTTAGGGAAAAAAGAAGAAGAAGAAAAGTCGAGTGTACACTTAGGCATCGGACCAAACCGGCCTCGAACCAACCTAGAACCGCTAATTCATATATTGGTGACACGGTAAACCATGACTGGCTCATGAGTTGGCAGTTTTAGGCCGGTTCACTAGGTCCGGTGGTTCAAGAGCCTTGAATCAGTTTTTTTTTTTTTAATTTCATTAATTTTTTAAAATATATTAAAATTTTTAATAATGTGATCTTCTTTTTCTCTTTTTTTAAGTGTACTAATTTATTAATAATTTCTAATTTTTTTTTATTAATTTTTGACTTAATGCGATTCCAACTTTTTTATTTTTTTCCCTCAAATTTTATTTTTTTCTCATATTCAAATTCTTAACATTTGATAAGTTTTATAAAAAGGACTTACATTATCTGAAATTGAATTTTCTATTTATCTTTAACATATAATTAACTTATGATTAATCATTTATTATTAATTTGATAATATTATTATTAACAAAATTATCATTCATCATTGCAAATAAAGTAGTTTTAACATGCAATAACTTATTGGATACTATCAATTTTTTTTTTTCGATTTAGTAGCCTCTCTTTTTTCTTTCTCTCTCTCTTTTTTTAAGGAGATAAACTAGTCGAGCCGACCCACTGGTTCAATCATAGGTTGGTTTGGTAGTTCATGACCTGCCGGTTCGGATGGTTTCGCCCTCTTGAATCACTAGAGCCCTTAAAGCCTGATAGTTCATCAGAGCGATTCGGTTTGCCCACTTTTGAGCCGAGCCGATTCAAGGCCTGTCAAGGTCGGTTTACAGTTTGGAATCGGTCCTTATACAAGTTTAGTTAGGTGTTAGATAAAAGAGAAAACTATAATAAAGTACCTAACTTTTCATGTTTTTATGAATTAGCTTTTTATTTAGTCCATTTTAATCCTCTATCTTTTTAAGTTATATCAAATTAGTTGTTCCATTAAACTATATTAAATTTTCTATTACTGTAAACACGTATCAGTATATAATTAATCCACATAAATATAAAAAAGTTTATAGTATTTATTTATATATACCAATTAGTCTTTAATCTTTTCATTTAATCTATTTTAATCTTCAACATGTCTATACATAACGGAAAAACTAATATATAGATATTTTTGTAAATTTATTAAAATGTTAAGGATTAAAATAAATTAAATGACATATTAAGAACTGATTCGTATATATAAATAAACATTAAAAACCTTTTTTTTTTACATTTTTGTAGATAAAATTTCCATTGCAACTCCCACTTATATCAAATATCCCCAAGAAATTTCTAGCCCAATCACAGATAACGTTTCACCTAGGTATGGTTATCCTTGAAAACTGTGATAGGGATCAAGTTGGTACAGATGCGATGAGATAAGAAATTAGTAGTTCAAAAATTGAAAAAAGGCCTCATACATTGCATTATGGATGAGGCCTCATGTTGTCTCTGCCACAAAATGAGTTGATAAAACTTATCCTTTTCAATTATTTTTGTGGTTGATTTTTTTCTTCATTATTCTTCAAGCACAGCCAGAGGCTAGATGATCATGCAATTTTGTTTTATTCCCCCATTCTATCTCCATTATCTATCAACAAAACAACTTCTCTTCATGTCGAGATGATCTTCTTTTTTCTTTTCCTCTCTCTCTCTCTCTTTTTTTTTTAATACGGTAAATTGAAAATGCACTGTCATATATTTACAACATTTCCAAAACAATACAATTCTTTCGTAAAAAATTATATTGTTCAATGTTTCGCGGAAATGGCATGTCAAGTGTTTGTCGTATGGCAAGGACAAATATCAACCGTGCCATAATACAGCCAAATGGCATGTTAGCACTTAATTTTGTGTTTTCAAAATTTTTCAAGACTTAGATTATTGAAATTGTAAGTTTTAGGACCCATGTGTGTTGCGTTGTGTCTAGGACAAATACTTAATAGGCCATGATAGAGCAAAATGGCATACACTTAATTTTGCATCTCAAAATTCTTCAAGCCTTTGATTATTGAAAATTTTAATTTCTTTTGCAAAAATCTAAAACTTAGAGGACTTCTAACCTTTTTTTTTTTTTTAAATTTTTTCCCTAAAAATTTTGGGTGAGCATCTATGTGATTAATTAATCGTGAAAATATATTTTATTTCCTTTCCCATATTAACTATTATGCCTCGAAAACATAGTGAGGCAATATCTCCACCACTTATCCGTACATTTGGTAGGAACATAAGTTTAGAGACCCATAACTATGACAATAATAATATGATATCATATAATTTCATCTTTCAAACTCTCAAAAATAGTTATTTATTTGTAGATATGATTCATAATAAATCGCCATTCATAGGAAAAATCTTAAATATAATAGTCATCACATAAATTTCTAAGTCTAAATGATGTAGAAATTCATAAACCTTAAAACTCTAACATTGAAGTTTACAATGGCTTATAATTGTAGGTGGTATTATTGTCGCTCCCCCTTCTTGCACTATAGATCATATCTAAGATAGAAGTGTGTAAGTAAATTAAACGGGCTAACCTAACTTGACCTACTTTGACTCAAAGGTTAAACAAGTTAGACTTAATTGACTCGCTTTTTAAATGAACAAAAAAACTTTAGTCTTAAGCCATTTTAAAAATAAGTTAAACGAACTAACTCACGAGTTAAAAGCATAAATATGTTGAACAGGCTAATCCAAACTGAGCCACTTAGGCCCACGATTTAAATGTGCTAGACTTATTTAGCTTGCTTTTAAATAAGCTAAAAAACCTTAGCCTAAACCCTTTTAAAAAGTGAGTTAAATGACTTAGCCCGTGAGCCAAAATTCACTTGCACACCTCTAATAGTCATATAGGCTAATTTCCTATAACTCATGTGGATTTAAAATTTCACATCTTAGACATAGTTTATTCTTTTTTCTTCTTTTTTTTTCCTTACCAATTATACATTACAATTCTAGGGGAAAGGGGAATCGAAACAAATGGATCTTCTGAGGAGATTAGTATTTATGTCACTAGGTTATAGCGGCCTTAGCTATGAGCTTTGAAACATTGTACAATGGTATTGTTTACAAAACATATACATAGCACACCGCATACATACCTAAACAGATATATTAATGTATAAACAATAACAAATAACATGATTAATTATCTGGTTTAGGCGGAATAATAAGCTCAAACATTCTCATTGTGCTGAGGTTAAATCTAATGATTGCTAAAGCTTATGGGTAATGTAGATCCTTAAGTCCTTAGAGTTGAGGAGTCAAATCATCTCAATCTAGTATCACCACTCATACAAGCCATTGGTTGATCACTCAATGGTGGCCATCTATAGTAGTATCTATATCATTAGTGTAGACCAATTATAGGTTCTCTTTGGAAGGCCTAATCCATTTTAAAGTAGTTGTTATATAGAGAACTTATCTATCACTTGTGGCAGATTGGCAGTTTAGTATCTAATCTACTAATCGCTTCATTTTAAATGCATGGTATTCAATGGGCAATGAGCACTAAGTTACCTACTTAATTGATTGGTTGTATCATCCTCCTAAGTGTGAATACCAAATGTCAATTAATATTTGAATGGTTATTAGATTATCCATCTAAACCTGCATGTACAAACATCAAACAAGAATCAAATTTAAAACATACAGCAATTAATTGATATCTTATAATCATACATGCAACAATCATTTGATATCTCATTTACATTAAGAGATCATGGTCCTAAATCTAGAACAAATAACCTAATTTGGTCAACTAAATGTAAAACTAGGTTGACTCGACCAGATCCCCCTTACATAATAAAATGGTTGATAATAAATTGTTTCTCCGCCCATTACCTAATTCAATTAACTAAGCCATAATATGGTCGGTGTTGACTATTGACCATTTTTACTTTTATCATAACTTTTCGAATTTTCTTGTTAAAGACTTGTCCTAAGGCATCTAAGATTGAATTTCTAAACCCAAAATCCCTATTTCTATTCTTATTGATCCTATAATCATGAAAAAGAATCATCAGCTATAAGAATCAAATTTCTAATTTTCACCTTTCCATTACTATGACCATATTCTACAATTCATCAGAGATTTCTAACATCTTTATAAATTTTACATAGAAATCATGAGAACAACGATATCTTAATATAACTTCCAATTTTAAAGTATTATTTTCTCCAATTTTATGATTATAAGTCTAAAGGATGGTTTTACGTGATTCTTTTCTAAGGTATCCTCAATTAAGTATGATTCAAGATTTTTACCTCTTGGTAAATGTGTCAAAATCGTAAAATACTCCTCATCATTAGTTTTTTGCTTATTAACTTTGCCTTACAATCATGCTCTCTTCATTAATTTTGTTAAATAAAGTATCATAAATAGTATAGAGGCTTATTTTGTGATTGAGTTGTTGGCTTAATTTAATGCTAAGGGTTGGTTTTTTAAACTAGTGCCAAGATATAGTAAATCAAGCTTAACTTCAGGGATGTTTAAAGGATATCTATCTTAGTAAGTTTAGGATAAGGATTGTAGGATCAGCTCATTTACTTACAATCTTTCTCGGTTTTCTCTTATCTAAATTGTTATTCTTAGGAAAGTTAAGTCAAATATAAAATAAAATGAAGAAAACCCATTAAATTAAAAGGTAGGGCAGCGTTTTAATTTAATAATTTAAGTAGAGGGTATAATGGTTATAAAAGAATAGGGTTACATGGTTGACTTAGCTTTAAAAGCTTTTTTATGTTGTTGTCACAGATACAAGCTGGTAATATAAAGAAATAGCTACTTTCTAATCGATTAAGCAAGCCGATGCGAAACCCTAAGGTAAGACACATTATCAATCCATTTTCTTTAAGATTTTGATAGATAGATGAAGAATCTAATGTTGTTTGGGATGTAGAATCAGAAGACATCATCAAAATTGGTTGGAGAACAAAGATTCTACAATGAGAGAAGAACTGAAGGTAAGGACAAATGTTAAAATGAAGAAAATTATAATTCTTGACATGTTTTAACCAGATTAATATTTAAGGTTGATTGTTTGGTAGTTTTGGAGTCATAATATTTGGGGTTGAGCAAGATCTCACAAGAATCTAAGTAAGTATAATAAAACTCATCTTCAAGTAGTGAATATTTGTTGAAAAACAAAAGAATGAGATTATGATGGTATGAACTCTGGTATTGGATTGGAATTATTAATTCCAATTGGAGTTTGGTGAGTTAGAATTGAAAGGAGCAAAATCTTGGCAAATAAGTAGAAAGATGGCCATGGTTCTGACCATGAACCTTATAGAGTTGTGCAACTTGATTTGGCTTTGAACTTAAGAAGTAAAATAAGGTCGAAAGAATAATGGTCTAAGATCACAAGCATGGTTAAGACCGTGATCATCAAAGGTGAATTTCAGAGAGGAACATGGCCAAGGAATATAGCTATAATCCGAAGTGTGTACCTCAAGAATGATTTCTCTTGAACTTTACTCTAAGTTTAGTCGTATTCAATCTAATAACCTAAGATTTAAATAGTTTAAGGACCTTAAAGTGAATTTATATAGACTCTAAGACTAATATTTCCTTACTATTATAGGTTCGCTTACATCTGTTAGTGTCGCTTAAATCACAACTGGTTCTCCAAGTCTATGACACTTGTATGTTGCTTATGATTGTTAGGTTAGATTTATATTTGTACATATATAAGCCTAAATTGGTTAAATAAATAACCAGCTTAATTATCATTACTTGTTGCTTGTGCTTGGCTTAGCATAGCTTAAGGGTTCAAAGTGGCAGATGGGCAACCCCGATGATCCTTATAGCACATTATCCCCAATAGAGTCTAGCTCGTAAATAATTTAGGATAGATCTAGGAAGGATTATAATTGGGGCCTAAAGTAGCATGCTTAAATGTAAGATTATAGAGGGACCTAAAGTTCCACACCCAACCATAGGTTGTAGAGAGGCCTAAAAAGGCATGCTTAATTGCTAGGATGACAAATCGTAATGTGTTGTTATGAGGTTCATGAGGACCTTCACCATAAGTGGCGTGACTAGTTAATATGAAGATAATAAATTATTGTGTGATTTACTTGCTTACATTTAACGCATGTGACGTATGGTTTGCTTATGCGCATGCGCTTGTTTGTTATATACTGAGCTTCAACTTAATCCCTATATTTTTTAAGACGTAAGAAATGTTGAAGCATGAAAAGACTTAAAAGTTGTAAAGATACTTGTTATCGCCTTTGGGATGGAAGGAGAAGAATGGCTTAGGAAAATTTGATAAGTTAGAACCATAGTCTTGTTTACTTAATAATTATTGTTTTAAAAATAACTATTTTATTTCAAAGAAATTATAACTTTATTTGAGGAGCTTAAATTTATGAGAATATTAGGAGATTATTACATAAATGTTTTGGAGATCATAATTGATTACATGCCTGATGTGTCATGAGAGATTAAGGACATGAGACAGTCTGTTGTTACAAATTTAGTGGTATTAGAGCTAAGCCACAGATTTATAGGGAAATTAGGAAAATAATCTATAAGATAGCGAGATGGTGAGAGTAGGTAAAAATCAGGTTAAGTTTAACCTTATGAACAAACTTATGGATTACATTTATGGTTCTATGAAATTATTTGATGCTAGACATTTATTTAATCATTTGGGAGATAATTTATTTTGGAGTTTTATTTAATACTTTGGAGAAAATAGACGTTTATAGAATTTAGTTTTGCTTAGGATTATGTAAAATAGTAGTAAATGTCCAAGAAATAGCATACAAAATTTAATATATGTACTTAAGGGCGGAATTTGATTATCTTAGTCATTATACCTTCCACTTTTATAAGATATGGTCATTCAATATACACTAAATAACTTAGACAATTGTAAAATTAGATTAAAGATGTCTAATTACAAATACACATTAACTGTCTAACGATTCATAGAATTGGAATAAAAAAAATGTCAGAATACTAAATAAGTGGGGATTTCTATAGTAACACTAGCGAAATAGCATTAATGTAACATTAGCCAATCAAAACTATTCATTTAATCTATATCATCTATTTTATTAGAATAACATAACTTGTTAACTAGATAACATGTTAATAGGTTTCATGAATAAAAAAATAAAAAAAAAACTAATTAACAAATAATATTAAATAATAAAAAAATAATTTCCTATGGCATGTTACATTGGCTAGTGTTACTGTAGAAAAATCCCAAATGAGAATGGTTAAAAGATTTAGTAATTGATAAGATCTTAAATGTACATTAGATTTGGTTGACCAATAATGGTTAATCAATATACAACAAGATAGAAAACTATTAAAAGTAAGATAATAAATAGAAATTAATGTATGGGTATAATTAAGAGATAATATATAACAACCATAATTGCAACATTCATGGATTGCAATACCCCAAATTAATGTATGAGTATAATTGTGATACCCTATAGGTAAGTTTTCTATTTGAATTGTGGGAGGTTGTGGTATTAGTTTATAAGATCATGGTGGTGAATACCTTATCAATACGTGATTGCAACTTTTATGTTAAGTGGTTAAAATGGGCTCATTAGTGTTTGATGATTTGGCTATTCATTGCTTTTGGCCTGGGGCGTTACAAATGGTATTAAAGATGACCCCTTGCTAATAGGTATATAATTAGGGTCTGGCTTCAATTAAACAAGAGGTCCAAGGAGGGTTGAGAGTGTCATTAGGGTATGAGTCCTAGTATGCTTCCAAGATGACTTATAAATGGTAGGTAGCCTAAATTTTACACTCAAAAAGGGAAAGATATGGGCCAAGTTGTAAGGTCTTGCGACAAGAAAGACATGTGTTTAAAGGGGAGAAATTGTGATATCTCATGGTTAATGTCTCATCTAGATTATAGAGGGTTATAGTTTTAATTTATAAGACTATGATAGTGAATGTGTTGTCAACAAATAGTTGCAACCTTTGAATCAAGTGGATGAAATGAGCCCATTAATGTTTGTTGGCTTAGTTATTTACTGTTTTTTTCTTGGAACGTTACAAATAATTAATAAATTAAAAACACGAATTAAGAAGGGAAAAAAAAAGTAACGGTTCCCCAATTTTAAAAAGAAAAGATAATAAGATAAGAAACTAAAATAATATAAGAAAAGATAGAAACAAATAAACTTTAACCATAAATATAATAGTGGTTGACCGTAACACCAACATATCTATTAAATACATTATAATTTTTTAAATAGAAAGATAATAACAAAATATTCTTTTCTCAAATTTCAACATATGTAAAAGTATGTTTAATCAATTTCCTAATAAATGAAAACGCAATGATAATAAACCAATGATCACACACAAACATTACTGTAAACCTTATGAAATTTTGAGAACTCAAAAGAAGAATCAAATAAAGGAGTACTTGGATAGTCCCTAGAACTAACCAAACATAATAATAAAACCTAATTAAACCTTAAGTGTTTAACCCAAACCCTAATTGAAGTAAGCCTTAAAATCCTAACTAAATGAGTATGAACCTTAATACTCGAAAAACCCTAGAATGATAGCAAAACCCTAAAATGATCATTCAACCCATTATTAAGTGTTCAAATACGTTAATGTCACAAATGAGTACTAATAGTAATGTTGATTCGATCAATACAAGTGATTGGTAGTATTAAGCAATTCAAACCCTAACTTTCGAGCTCGTATACAGATCAAATTACTATAAACAAGCACTAAACCCTAAGTACACATGTAGGGCATTTAGAATAGCTAAAGTATAGTATCATAGTCCAACAAAACCCTAAACACATCCTAATTGCACTTAATCAACCTAATCATGCCTAATCACCACCAATTACCCCAATCAAACCCTAATCCTTAACCAATCCCATTACATCTTGATTAGCTATAAGTCAAACATGATTAATGACCAAAAGGCAAACTCTTAATCCCCTTTTAAAATATCTTGTAACCTAAGGGGACAAGATAGGGAACAAGATCTTACTTAAATTGGCAAAAAGCATGTAAGGTACATGGTCCCTATTTTGTACCTTGTCATTGATTTCTCAAATAATCAAAACTTATCCCCCTCACCCTCTCTCTTTGCCACGACTTGTCATCCCCATTTCCTACCCTCATTTTTGTTTTCTTAAACCTTAAACACACTGATACGAGGCAAGCGCACCTATCAATTTTAATATAGCGGATATGAGTCCGAGTCGATCCCTCAGAGATTTTGAGTACTAATATTAACTTTAGCTTTATTATCTAATCGGAAAATTATGATGAGTTGAATGGATTAAAAATACTGAAATTAACAACTAAACTACTTATGAGACTTAATTACGCAAATTAGAAAGCAATAAAACTACAAACGACTTCAAGTATGCAATAATGTATTTAGGAATTATTTCCCCTAGTGTTTAACATGTAACCTTTTTAAAATATATTCAATTTAGTTTCTATTATTCTTGACCGGAGGGATTCACAATTAAAGTTAATATCTTTCTCAAGCATATTAACCCTAATTCTAAATTATTTACCGGAATCTCTTCACTTAGTAATATAACTTAGAATTGCATTAATGTATAATGAATTCCCATGTAAATAATTAACTTTCCAGAAGAAACATGTATCTTATCTCTAAGTATATATGTAATTCTCTTCAATTATACTAAGATCTAATTACACATGCAATTTCTCAATCAACATGCATAATATCATATATTGACACTCTAGAAATATCAATCAATAATTAACAACATAATTGAATCAAGTAAAAATAGAAACTTTATTGAAATTTCTAAATCAATCCAAGAATTACATGAAACCCTAGGTTCCATAATCCTAAATACTTGAATTCTAAGCTATCGTAATGAATCTAAAAACGGGTTTCATCAATAATATAAAATAAAACATGGAAACCCCTTTTGATTGATGAACAATCTCTCTAATCTTGAAGTTGATGTTGTTTCGCCTCTTTCTTGATGTTGTTTCGCCTCTTTCTTGATGTTGTTCTTGCTTCTTGATTGATGTTTTCCTCAAATCTCCTCTCGTCTCTTGTGTCTCTCCGTTTCTGTAATGTCTCTCTCTCTTTTAAACCCTAAGATCCCCTTATATATGTGTATTACACGGATTTTATTTTCGTCACCAGACACGGCCGTGTCCCCAGGTCGTGTAACTTTCTGCACTAAGGCAAAATTTCTACACAACTTCAAAATTTCATAACTTCTTCGTTTGAACTCGGAATTGAGTGAAACTTGATTCTTTTTCTTCATTTTCGAGCCTAGAACGCATTTAAACCCTGAAATCAACATTTTACTCAATTAAGTATCATTTTCTTTAAGGAAAACAAAAAATGTAAGGGAAATGCTATAAAATTACCATATGAAATATGTTTAAAATCAGAGTTATTACACATTCACAAATACTCTTAAACTCTCTCAAAAATCCAAACACATAAAACTTCCATCCTTCTTTTCTCTCTCAATCACCACCAACCTCCTTAGCACTAACCACCATAACTCTACCACCATCACTTCAAATCACTCCATACTAAGTCCCACACCTCATACACACATTCCCCTTGTTGACTGACATACTCATACCCCCTTACACACACCAAGGCTTAAGGCACACAACCACAAAGGGAGGCCTTCCATACTTTGCTCTAGTAAGAACTTAGGTTAGGTTTTTCCTTAGATTTCTTGCAAAATAATGATGGATAGTAGTGTTTTCTTGGTTAAAACTTAGTTTACAACAACTCCATAGAAGTTTTAAGGTATTTTAAGAAGGTCCACAAAGGTTAGTACAAGAAAAACCCCTTTTAGTAGAAGTTATAACACTATTAGACCAAGTAGTATAGAGTAGTGTAAGATTTAGTAGAAAATCTTCAAGTAAGATGATGAAACCCCTATTCTCCATGCATGCTGCCCATTGTATATTCTCTCACACACATTTTCACATACTTTTATGAAGTGATTTAGGTTTAGGTTAGTAGAAATATAGGTTACTTTAGTCAAAACACCATAAAAATCAAGTGTTGCATGAAAATGGAAAGTTTTACCCTAGAAACCACTCTTGGCTGCCACTTTTATTGAACTACCAGATTTGGAACTTTTTGTTTTGTGGCTTAATAACATGTTTATTTAGTGTTAAATATGGTTTAAGACTTAATTAATCAAGCTAAGTAGGATAAAGTATAGTTAGGACCCTAAACTAGCTTAGTTAGCGATTATAGACTTAAAAATGGTGTTAATAACCATAAGAACCATAATGAACAGATCTTTAACTATATTAAAAGTGGGCTAAACTAAAGTCTAATATGGGGCTTAAATCCAAAAAGATAAGTGGGCTTGAGCCCAAGGCCTTAAATAATGATTTAGATACAAAAAGCCTAAAAGAACCAATTTTAAAGCCCATATAACTAGTTAAACAAATTTAAACCCTAGGTTAAAGGGCTTAGAAAGAGTTATTTAGAGAAGCCACAAAACCCAAAGGCCTATCCAATACACCCACCAAAGGCCTCTTAGTGATTTAGGGCCCTAAACTTAGTAAAAAGGCCCATCCAAGACACCCACCATAGGCCTTTTAGTGATTTAAGGCCCTAAACTTAGTAAAAAGCCTATTTGGACCGATAAGAGCATCATTATGGCCCACTTTAAAATTTTAAAGTATTAAGCAGAAAAAGCTTAAAATTATTAAATATAAAGTCCAAAGTTAAAAACCAAGCCTAAGGCCCAAAACTAAACCCAAATCCTAAAGTGACCCAACTCATCACTTGGGCCCACAACCTTGTAGGGCCTAAACAGAAAAATTATTGATCTAGAAACTTAAAAATAACTTCACCAAATGAAAGAACATTCGAAAACGATGAAAACGCCTATAAGATCGTTGAAAACGAAGAAGATATGCCCGAATTACGAAAACAACTAACTTTGAGTTAATGAGTGGTCAGCTTAGTAAATTAATGCAAATAAAATATTCATAAAACTTCATTATATTCTTCATAGGATGAGGAGTTTGACTTGGACACGATAGAGGATTACTGGGACTATTGAGTATCATGATCGAGTGAGTACACCGCCCTTACTTTGCTCACTTGTGCTCGTAGTTATCAAACCATTTAATTATGTTAAGTAATTGAATCTGTTGCATGATTGGGGTGTATAGGATACTGTATGTGCTTGATATGGTTGAACTTGTTTGTAAAATATCTTAAGATTATATAAACTTAAATGCTTGCTGCATTAAAACTTAGGATCTTGGAGTATTTATATATAATGATTGGTCACCCATGAATTAGACTAATAAATACTTGAGCTCTAATTAAACCGGTCATGCATCGCATCTTATAACATGATAATAAGGGTGTTAGCATTATGCAGTAGAATGGTGGATCATGCCTAGTGGATTCATATTGTATTTTATGTATTGAAAATTATTATTGTACAACGTACTTTGTGCGACATGTTCTTACTTCGACCTTTAGGAACTACTTAGCTCTGGAGAGTGCCACCTTATACTTAAGGTCGTGCCGTGTTTATTACTGAGAGTGATATTGATAATAAGAGACTTCGAATTGGATGTAGATACCTGGATCCTGATGTGCTAAAATACTTCATAACCCCGGCAACTGTGGGTGTTAAAAGTAAAACTGCGTTGTATACAGTTACCGGTCAACTATATATATTGTTGCATTGTATATGTTTGACCATGTATTCATACACTTGAATAATAACTTACTTGATATTGCTTGTTATAGCGTAGGTAGGTTACTTACTAAGTAGTCGAGCTTACCCTCCTATAGTTTATTGTTGTAGTAAGACTTGTAGTTAGAGCGAAGCCATAGGATGCCTGAGGTCAGTAGTACCAGCTTAGGATTTTAGGATGAAGAGGACGAGAACTCAAACGAACCCTTTATCTATTATTGGATTCTCTTTATTTTTAGTTATTATGTAATTTTAGTTTGTTGAGTAGCTCAAACTAACTATGATGGTTTATCTCAGTACTATATGACTAATTTAGGGGAAACCTAATATCCCTACTTATATATATTATGTTAATAATTAATTAGATAACTTAACTTTAATTTATATGCCCCGCTATTACTTAATACTAGTTACTAGGAGAAGGTTGTTGTTATATAATGCCTCGTATAGTACACCGAAGGCCCTTGATCAAGGAGGGTACTTGACCTCAGATCTTTACGTATTACATAGCAGTACTGCCATGAGTCAACCTTCCTTTGGGTTGTGACAATTACCATATCGATAATTCTAATCATAAAATATATCCAAGTATAGAATGATCGTCTCACAATACCTTCCTAGTAAGAGAAGTGCAATGACTAAAAAGTAATAAATATCCATTGATATTCATATTAATAGCAATAACAATAATAACTTCGAAAATTACAATGACCACCATAACAATGACAATAATGATAAAAGGTTCTCTAACATAGAATTATCTTAATAAGTTCTTCATAATGAGTGATAATGAAAAAATTAAGAATCATTTTGATAGTCATAGATTCATAAATTATGGCTAACAGTACACGTACATAATTAAAAAAAAGAAAGAAAAAAGACTATAAATTGAAATATTAGATCAAAAGAAAAAGAAAGGAGTGTACAAGTAACAAAAAGAAAATAAATAAGCAAGTTCTATGGATACGCATATATATATGTGCCTTATAACTCTTTAATTACACTACATATAAAGGAAAGATATAAAAGAAAGGAAACAGAGCATAAATAAACTAAGATAAAAGAGAATTTGTGCTAAAAAAATGTATATTAATAAAATATTGGCAAGTATAGATACGAAAAGGATTGATGAATCCATATGCTTTCCCCCATGTAAATTCTATCGTGTCATGTCATATTGAGTCACCTTATAGCACATTATATTGCATTGTGTCATATTAGGTTGAATCTCTAGTCATGTTCTGTCAAATCCGGATTCGCCATTCTTACTTGTATAATATATACATAGATTGGTATATGAACCACTATTGTAAAATTTAATAAACGCATTAAATATAATATATTATATAATAAAAGATGATGTGTTAGTAATGATGAACCTAATATAAGAATCAATCAACCAATATCGAAAGTATTGGTAATGATAACTGTAAGGAATCAGTAATTGTAACATAAGAATATATGTACATATGAACATACCAATAATTACATGGATGGGTCCATATGAATTAATGTAAGAAATTCAGAACATCTCATAATTATCATTACAATATAAAGAAAATGTCAATAATGAAAGACTACTAGTAATGAAATAAATAAGATAACTAATAAATAATGACAGTAAAGATGTTAATACAAGTCAAGGAAATAATAATAAGAATAAGAAGTAAAACTAGTCATGATAGTGATAATAAGCCAAAGGATAATAAAATAATAAGTATATAAATCCTCATAATGACCTAAAAAAAAAAAAAGGAGAGAGTAAGTAATATGATAAACATAATAATAGTCTTATCTACAATAAATTTAAAAGTAGCGCTTGAAAGAAACATAACATCCTTATGTAAAAATAGGTAATTAACAAGATAAGGTGAATACCTAGATTAAAGTAACAATTATGGTAAGTAAATATAATAATGATATTTAACCTTGAAATAATGAAAAGAAAAGATGATAAATTGTGATACTAAGGAACATAAACGATAATAAATGACATAAATAACTATGGTTGTAGAATAATAATAATAGCCATAATAATTCCTTTACTTTATGATAACTAAATTAATATGTGCAATAGAAAACGAGGGTTACCTTAAAAAGAATAATAACAAAAATAATAATGGAATATGTTATTAGCACAAAAGACAGGAAGCAATCTCAAGACCACTAAATTTGATAAATTTGAAATTTATGAGTGGATAGAAAGAAAAAGTTTAGTCCCTAAATATTTTAGCTGGAGAGAAACTAGAGGCTAACTTTAGTATCTTAAATCTCAATGGTGGAAAATTGTTGAAGGCTTGTCAGATAAATAGAATAAGAAGAATGAAAGAAATTTGTGGATAGAAGTTGGATAGAGACAACACTTGTATGATTTGGTGGTAGTAGGTGAGGGATAAAACAATTTACTCTTTAAGTTAAATGAACCAAGGGATTGAAATAGTATAAATATGAAATATAAAAAGGAATATGTAAGAAGTGTTGTGATTGTGGTTGAGGGTGCTAAAATTGAAGAGAGAAAAAGTTGGAGTTTGATGAATTAAGGAGAAATGCACTGATTTTGGATCAATCATTTAGTGTTGGTAAGATTATGACCGGCTGATTAATAAATGGAACGTAGTGGTTTATTGAAAGCGATAAACATTATTTGAGATTTTGAAAAATAATAAAGTTAGAGCTCATGGAATAAAAAGGAAGAGTTGAGTCATTAGGCATTGATCTAGTGAAAGAATTTGGAGACTAAAAATTTCAAATAGAGAATTTACAAAATGACTAGAGTGAGGAAGTTGGAGGAAAAGCTTTTTAAATAGAACTTAAATGAACATAAATTGTAAATGTTACTCTTAAAGATAGTAGTTGTGGCTTGTTCTTTGGAAAGTAATCCCTAAGCCTAAGTTCTTCAAGTCAAAGTGGAACAAGGATCGATGTGATGGAAGTATGAGTATAACTGTTGTAAGATGATTGAAACTTAATGCAATAGGGGTAGTGTAGTGGAAGGCAAGATAAAGGAGAAAACTAGAGAAATTGGAGTTTACAACAAAAGCTAATAGGAGACCATGCATACATCATGAAATCATTTATATTGGAAGACTAATAGTAGAGTTAGGAATGATCTTATAACGAGATATATACTTAAAGAAGAAAAGGATAAATCTCAGGAGCATAAGTGATCAAGTGTATAAAGTCCAAATGAGTCACATGTAGTGAAGGAGAATCTTATAGAACTATTAGGCAAGGAAGCATATAATAGATCCAAAAAGACCTAAGTAGTTTCATAAGAAGTGTCAATCCTATGTAAGTGTTGGAAAGAAAGAGTTGATATTGGGGTTAAGAGGAAGCTAATAGCAAATGTATAACTTAAGGGGCAGAAGCATGGTGTGGACTGAAATTATGGATGAGATGAAGTAGGTGGCAATTGGAGAGGTAAAAGCTATAAGATTTAGAACATTAAGTATTGATCTTAAGGATAAGTGGGAAGTTAAAGAAAGTAATAAAGGGGGAGTAAGGTGATTAATAGGGTATGTGGAAAGTAAATGCTAAGGCAAACTTTAGGATGGTTATCATTGAAAAAAAAAAATTAGATAGAAAATTTGGAAAAAATATATAAGGATTGTGAAATAGATGAAATTTGCAAATGGAAGTTGCAAGGAAGCATAGCTATAAATACTGAAAGATTATAGCTGTTGTAAAGCAATAAGACTAGAGAAGTAATGTAATCAAACTAGAATTCTTAGGGAAAAAAAAATGAAGAATTAGGTCAAAATAAGACAACGAAAGATGTGGTAAGGAGAGAACCTTAAGTAATTAAAGACTTATGAATGATAATGGGAGACTTAAAGGTGATAGGTAATAGTTTTATGAATAATCTTTCAATGAGACATACAATTAGATACAAAAAGGCAATTGTAAAGTAAGTTAAAGTATAGATAAGCATTTTATTAGGAAGTTAAGGAAGATCATGGGAAATAAGTATATAAAGTCACCCTAGAGTTCAAGCAACTTACGAAGATGAAGGTTTCCTTAAGGGGGGTAAGATGTAACACCCAGGCACTTTAAGTCAAACATAAAATAAAATGGAGAAAACCTATTAAAATAAAAGGTAAGGCAACATTGTAATTTAATAATTTAAGTAAAGGGCATAATGAGAATTATAGAAGATTAAGGTTACATGGTGACCTAGCTTTAAAAGCTTCTTTGTGCCGTTATAATAGATACAAACTGGCAACATAAACAAAGAGCTACTCTCTAATCAACTAAGTACCCTGACACGAAACCTTAAGGTAAGACATGCTATCATTTAGTTTTCTCTAAGATTTTGATATACGGATGAAGATTCCAATGTTGTTTGGGATGTAAAATTGTAGAACATCATCAAAATTGATTGGAGAACAAAGATTCTACGATGGGAGAAGAACAAAGATAAGGATAAATGTTAAAATCAAGGAAATTATAATTCTTGACACAGTCTAATCATATTAATGTTTAGAATTGATTGTTTGGCCGTTTTGGAGTCACAATATTTAGGGTTGAATAAGATCTTGCAAGAATCTAAGTATAATAGAACTAATGTTAAATTAGTGAATATTTGTTGAAAAATGAAAATAACGAGATTTAGATAATATAAACTATGGTATTGGATTGAAATTATTGAGTTGAATTAGAGTTTGGTGAGTTAAGAATCGAAGGGAGAAGAATTTTGGTGAAGCAATAGAAACATGGTCCAAAACATCATTGTAGTTCTGACCGTGAACCCCATAGAGTTGTGCAACTTGACTTGGCCATGAACCTGAGAAGGAAAATAAGATTGAGAGCACCATGGTTTAAGATCATGGATGTGGTCATAACCATAATCGCCAAAGGTGAAGCTTAGAGAGGAACGTAACCGTGACCTTAGGTGTGTACCTAAGAACAATTTCTCTTGAACTTTTACTCCAAGTTTAGTCGTATCCAATCTAATAACCTAAGATTTAAATAGTTTGAGGACCTAAAAGTGAATTTATATAGACTCTAAGACTAGTATTTCCTTACTATTATAGGTTCATTTACTTTTGTCAGTATTACCTAGATCTCAACCAATTTTTTAGGTAGGTGACACTTGTGTATTGCTTATGATTACTAGGCTAGATTTATATTTGTTTATATATATACTTAAACCGATGAAATAAATTGTAAACCCCGCAAATTTAGCTAGTTAAGAGTAGAATTGAGCTCTAATACAATAGATGACTTGATAAGTCATTAGAGCCGAGCAAGAGAAAAATTTAATAAATCTAAATTTAAATATAAGTAGTAAAAACCTTAGGGATTTATCGAAACCCTAAATCGCTTACTAAAATCATAAAACTAGTTTATGCATCATTAATCGAAACCGAACTAAAAAATTGCTCGAGACCTTAAAATCATAAATGTAAACTTATAAAATAGTAAAATATTACACAATAGCAATAAAATTATAGTCGAATGTAATTTTCGACTAAATCGCTTATTTGTACAACATTGTAATAAAATTTTCATAATAACTTGTAAAAATTATAATTGTAACGGGTACTAGTTAAATTGATAAAATTTCACAGAATTTTGAAAACTAATTTACAAGGAAATTCGTTATAATTTATATGATTTGAAAAATTACATATAATTGTTAATAAATTTCATTTTCCTTCTCTACTATTTTCAATTTATCTCAATTCTTCTCTTCATTTCTAAATTCAAATCCTTCCCTGCACAAAAACGTAAGGAACAAAAGTGAAGATCAAAACAAACGGCCACGTGATGTATTTTGTTTGTCTTATTTACTTTAATAAAAAGTTACTTTAGCTTACAATTGAAGCTACAATCATGTGAGGAAGGGAAAGTTATATAAATATGGAAAAAAAAGAAAAAATTCTGCACAAACACACACACACAATCTACAAACCAAGAGGGAAAAAAAGAGAGAAAAAGAAAGAAAGAAAGAAAAGAGAAAAAGAAGAAGGAAAAGGAGAAGAAAAATCCAAATTAATTGGTAAGTAATTTATTTTAAGAAATACATATATATATATATATATATATATGATAGTATACATGTGTAGAATTATGGTATTTTTATGGTATTTTTATGATATTTTATGGTATTTGTACATATAATACTAATAGTATTTGTGTATGTATATGAATACCTAAATTTAATTATATGTGTAAATATAGAATTAAGTATGTCTACATGTATGTACCGAGGTATATAGTATGTATTATGTATTTTTTT
>JAMXBB010000010.1:86986660-87069351 GCA_024138015.1 Lumnitzera littorea
AGGTTCAAAGGAAGTAGGAGTTAAGGGTTTTTAAGTGCCATGAAATCAATTGTGTTGTCAATTTTGGTTGGGGATAAGTGGAAGTAGTGGTTTCAAAAAAGCAGTAGGCGGTAGTTAGGATTTGGGTAGGTGATGGTAGTGGTTGAAATGGTTAAAGATCACGACGGAGCTCAAGATTAGTGGCTATAGAAAGTCTTGAGTTCTAAGAACTCCATTGTGGTGTTGGCTCCCTTAGGTGGTAGTGGTGGTAAAGTAAACAAAATTTGTGAGAGAAAGATGTATTAGAAAGAGAGAGGAGGGGATGGAAGCTGATGGAAGTGATGGTTTGAGAGAGCTTAGGGAGCTCCAATTTATAAGAGAACAAGCTTGATTGAGCTCGGAAGGCCATTAATGGTTAGTTTGAAGCAAGATCATCTAGCTTAGATGATCTTCAATTTTATAAAAACTTGACTTGAGCTGATAATGTGAGATGCAAAGTTGATTTCTTGCGTCAAGAAGTCAAAAGATGCTTTGATTCTTTCCCTAGTAACCAAAATTCAAAGATCGCGATGAACCTAAATATCATAGACACAAGCTTTCTTCAATTTCCAAGGATCAACTCGGATAGGCATACAAGTGTATTTGGACCTGTTTTTAGTTTAGATGAGAACTTTGCCATGTTATCTTCAAGATTTCACTATTAATTTGGTGAAATCACGAAGGAACATGGACCAAAAATATACTTAAAGGGAGTTATTAGGAAGAGGAAGGAGGAGAAAAGCTAAACAACAATGGTAGATGCAACCCTAAGCACATGTACATAGTACGTATGATGTGTCTAGAGTGAGCATATCCTACATGCGCTTAATTGAAAAACTAAGGCACTTTAACACTTTCTTGGGTTTGAATATAGGATCTCTATCCCCTTGTTTGAGTTACTTTGGATGAATGAACTAGCTCTTAGGCTTGGTCCATTGATGGTTTAAACAACCCCCTACCCCTACAAAGCTTAATTGAGCTTGTTTTTAATCCAAAAGAGATTACATTAGAAAAGCGAGAAAAGGTACCAATCAAATTCTATGCAATGGAATTGTATTTTTAGTTTCTATGTTATATTTGAAGTGAATCCTCATCAAAGGACTTGTGGGAATAATTTTGTTGATAAATCAAACACCTTTACGTAATAAGTTAAAAACAAGAAATCTAACCTAATTAGTTTAATTAAACGGAAAAAGAAAAAAACATTTCATACATTTCAAATTTGCATATCTACATTATTTCTTTCATTTGTTCCAAAACTAAAGCTTTGCATCATTTCATTTACATAGGTGTCTTAATATTTTTAGATGTCAAATGTTGCTCATTAGCCTGTTTAATCCACTAACCCATGATGGGGTGGGTTGGACTAGAAATTTTAACCTACATGTGTAAGTGGGCCAAAGCGGGCCAACTTGCTTGACTCACGAGTTAATGTGGGGTGGGGTAAGGTGAGTTTACCCATTTAGACTACTTTGCATGGCTTTAATTAATATGCTTATTACATTTGATCACCAATTATAGCCACCCACCATACAAATAGTTTATTTAAAATTGGGTTCTCCTTAATTTAGAATTTGTAGGAAAATTTGCATAATGACAATAAGATAGGAAGGTGGGTGATGCTAATAAGGAGGGAAAGAGAGAAAAGAGGGATTGTGATTCCTTTATTGAACTTAAAGAGCTTTTATTGAAAAAATCAGGGTCATAGTCTTCATATGGAAAGAGTTCGGGGAAAAAGTATCAATTACTCTTGACAATGAAAAATTTTAGGGATGTGTCATTTCTTTGCACATTCTAAAATACAAATTTCATGGCAAATAAAAGATAAGGATAAAATAATATTTTTAGCTTAAGTGGAAGGTCTTCATTCACATTTTCTTTTGGAAACAAATTATGAATTTGCAATCTTTTTACATGAGTTTGAACCATATGTAATAATTTGTAACTTTTTAGACTAACTTAGGGGTCGGTTGGTTTGAAAAGTCTGTAGGAATTTTCATATGAAAGCTTTTGAAAATTTTATTTTCTCTTTTCAATTTATATTATGAAAAGTGTTGATAATAAATTTAGTT
This sequence comes from Lumnitzera littorea, assembly GCA_024138015.1. NCBI lineage: Eukaryota > Viridiplantae > Streptophyta > Magnoliopsida > Myrtales > Combretaceae > Lumnitzera > Lumnitzera littorea. The sequence goes on from JAMXBB010000010.1 coordinate 86,988,751, forward strand.
CTCTTTTCCATTGTTTTATAGTTGCTATAAGCAAGATGGAGAAGTAGGAAGAGGAAGAAGTTTGACAGTTTAATAATATTTGATTATAATAATGCCACTAAAAGAGTTAAATGAAATGGCTCAACTTATTTATAAAAATAATATTAAATTTATGTTAATTTAAGTTCAAATAATTTGTTTGGTGGCATATTAACTGATATATCTCTAGGAGTAGCCTCACTTATGGAGTTGAAGTTTTTTGATAATTACATCAGTGATGAGTTTCCACCATAGTTATCCTATTGTCCCCAACTTACCAAAATAGATTTCAACCTCAATCTTATGGGTGGTTCATGGTTAGAACAATTCAACAGTTCTACTAGAATTTTTCCATTGAGATGATTGTCGTTGAGTACTAAATGCTTCAACTTGCTACATTTTCTTATTTTAGCTAATATAGTCCATTCTAGTCAACTTTACCATGCAACCAGTCGCTCTAGATTCTTAAGCATCTCTAATTCCATTGGAATTGAACCACTCTTAAAATTGGGACTGAAATCTATTTTGGTAAGCTGGGGATACTGGGATAACTATGGTGAAAGCTTACGGCTGATGTAATAATTAGAAAACTTCAACTCTATAATTGAGGTTGCTCTTAGACATATATTAGCTGGTATGCCACTAAAACAATTAAATGAAATAGCTCAACTTATTTATAAAAATAACATTGCATTTCATAAGTGATACAATTATATCTTCTTTGTGGTAGGCTTAACCCATCTTGGAGCAATTAGTATATAGAGAACTTGTCTATCACTTGTAGTAGTTTAGTATCCAATTTACTAGTTACTTCATTCCAAATGCATGACATTCAGTAGGCAATAAGTATTGAGTCTATTACCTACTCAATTGATTGTTTACATAGTTAACTTATGTACATAACAAATATCAATTAATAGTTGAATAATTCATCTAAATGTGCTTGTATAAATAACAAACAATGGTAACACATGCTTCCAAATTTAACTTATATATTTTGCAAATGTTATAAATTTGATCAATATCCTATCATTATGCATTAAATGATCAATTGATATCTCATTTGCATTAAGAGATCGTGATCTTGACTCTAGGGGAAAAAAAAAAACATCTCAATTTCATCATATATATGTAAAAATAGCTTGGCTAGATCCCCTTTGCATAATAAAATTGTTAATCAGTCAACTATTCATCCCTGATTACTCAATTTGGTCAATCAACTCATCAATATGGTTGGCCGAATTTATAACCATATTGACCATTTCTCAACTTATTAAGCACTTTTACCTTTTATTAATACTTTTTAACTTCTCTTGTTAGAGACTTAGCTTAGGGCATCTAAGGTTGAACTTTAAACCCTTAGCCTAAATCTCTTTTTTGCTCTTATTGATCATATAATCATCAAAATAATCATTTATTGCAAGAATCAAATTTCTAATTTCACCTTTCCATTATTGTTATCATATTCTACAATTCCTCTTAGGTTCTCTACAAATTTTTCACCCAAATTTTGAAATCAATGATATGAATTTAATTTAAAAGACTTATTTTCTCCATTTTTATGATTGTAAGCCTAAAGAATGATTTTATGTAATTATTTTTAGGGATAATCTCAATCAAGTATGGTTTAAGATTTTTACCTCTTTTGTAAATTTGTCAAAATTGTAGAATACTCCTCATCATTAGTTGTTCACTTATCACCTTTGCTTTTCAATCATGTTCTCTTCTTTAATCTCCTTAAATGAAGAATTAGATAAAAAAAAAAAAAAAACAAGATTCTTCTATCATAAATAGTGTAGAAGGCTATTTCTACAATTGGGTTGTTGGCCAATTTAAAGCCATGGATTGGCTTTTTCGAATAACATAAAACATAGGGATTTAGGCTCAATTTTTAGCATGTAAGCTTAGAATAGGGATCGTTGAACCAGCTTATTTATTTATGAACTTCCTTAGTTTTCTTGTATCCTAAATGTAGGCTTAGAGAGGTCTTTTGAGCCATGTTAGACTTCTTATAGGCTTTAAAGCTCATTTCATAAGCATTAGGCTCATGTTTTAAGAGATGGACCTTTTTATTAAATTCGAGCTATGCTTATAAAGCCAAAAAAGAAGTTAGGCTTGAGTAAGCCTACTTGTAAGGCCTAAAGCCTGTGGATCATATATGAAAATAAAAGACTTCAATACTGTTCATCAGATTGTTAGAAGTGATCCAACAGTTCTCATCAAGAGCCCATTCCAACTATCTATCTTAGAATCTTCCAATGGCTAGGAGCTAAATTTTAGGGGAAAAAAAAAAACCTCCTCCCTATGAGTAAGCTTAGAGAAATATTGTTACTCTACTAGAATCACTCCACATAAGATCAAAACAATCAATCATTCAAAAATGATCAAGAACACTAAGTTTGATCACTATTATATGTGTACTATGAGAATCTAGGATTGCATCCATCGCTCCTCCTACGCCTCTCTCTAATGATGTACCCCTATGTCTCTTCAACTTGAGACTTCTCCAAGATTAATCGATATGCCTATTGTACGTGATTCCCACCCACAGTAACCCATACAAATAGTTTATTCGAAATTAAGATCTCCTTAACTTTAAATTTGTAGGAAATTTTGCATGATAACAATAAGATAGGAAGGTGGGCAATGCTAATAAGGAGGGAAAGAGAGAAAAGAGGGATTGTGATTCCTTTATTAAACTTAAAAATATTTTTTTGAAAGAACTAGGGTCATAGTCTTCATATGGAAGAGTTTAAGGGCAAAAGTATCCATTTACTCCTGACTTCAGAAAATTTTAAGAATGTGTCATTCCCTCGCACATTCTAAAATACAAACTTAATGGTAAATAAAAGATAAGGATAAAATAATATTTTTAGCTTAAAGAAAAAGTAAAAAAAAAAAAGGTAAATTAAAGAAAACCCCAAAAATTGAAGAAATTTAGAAAAATAAGAATTCTAGAAAAATTTTTTTAAAAAAGGGAAAATAGGAAAAAGTACAAAAGATAGGAAATTTAGAAAAAATACAAAAATTGAAAAATCTGGAAAAGTACATAAAAATTTTAAAAATGATAATAATAAAATAAAATAAAAAGTCACAAAAAATTGAAAAAAATAAAGGATTTTAGAAAATAACATTTTATTAGAGTAGATTTTTAATTGCAATTTAGGCTTAGAAAATGGGCCGTTGAACCTGAGTTTATGTTTAAATCTAGCCTAAGTTGACTAAGTTTATATATGCAGTTTAATTACACATATGGACAAGGTACAGGCCAACGGCTTAATGGTAAAGCATATGGACATAACTTTAGCATTGAGCACGAGGTCTTAGGTTCGAAATTTAGCAAAGGCAGGGAGGCCTTTTTCTTTTTTATTTTATTTTCAATCACATCAGGAACTGCCACGTATCAGGATCTAATTGCACAACGTATCCTAATACGTAGCATCCTCGGATTCGACAGCTCTGCTGACGTGGCGTGCCACTTCAACTGCCATGTGTCACAAATGACATGTGGCACGTCAGGGTTGGACGGCACAGCTGATGTGGAGCCATGTTAGCCCCCTTTTCCCTCCCTTTCCTTCCTTTTCCCTTTGTTTTCCTCTCTTTCCCTCACTTTCCCCAAATTTTCTCCCCCTTTCTCGGCTTAAGAACACCCGACCGCTTCACTTTAACTCCATTTTCCGTACAAATTCTATACACACTCACATAATTTCTTGCTTTAATCCTGTTGAGAACATAGTCTACTATGAATTGGACCCACTAACTCGTCCAAATTCTGTCAAAAATGAATTCAAGTCGAGCTCCTAAGTTGGGAAAAAAACTGAAATCTCGGCATTTACATTCAAAATCCAATCTGAGCTTTCCATGTTTTTTAGGAACAATTCGAGTATAAAAGGGTATTGGGGGAGCTCACACAAGTACAGACAGCCACTCACAAGCAAATTGAATCATTCGATACAACCCTTCTCTCCTCGCAATCACTTTCTCTCTTTAACCCACTCTCTCTCTCTCTTCGATTCTCTCTCTTCACTCCACCTAAGCTACACCACCACTCTAAGAAGATTACTCACAGCTTAAGCTCCCTAACCTAGCTACTCTCTACCCCCACTATACACCCAGCAGCCACTCCCAACCACCATACCAACCGCCACCACTATTCATCTCTAAACACCCTCTAAACTAATCGTAAACCTCGTGGCATTTTTTCTATCCCCCATATTCCCAATCTGAAACTCATGAATTTTCTTTCTCCCACTCGTTTTGGTCGATGGATCAACCCAAACCAAGCCTCGCAATTGTTGCTGAAGAAGAGGAGGTTTGATTGGCGACCCGACCCAGCAACTCGAACTAACCCACATCTGACCCGACTTGTGCATCCGCTTTCTGGTCTGAACCTTTTTTTTATATTTTATTATTTAATTTGTTTTGTTTCTATTTAGTTTATTTATTTATTGTTGATTTTGTTTTTTATTTTTTATTTTTCATTTTTTTATTATTTACTTCCAAATGTAAATGTAAAAGAAAAAAGAAAAAAAAAAGAAAAGAAAAAAGAAAAAAAGAAAGGTAACTTTATTCTTTTTTTGTTACTAGTTTAAATAAAAATAAATAAGCCATAATAAATAATAAATGAATTAAGTACAAAAAAGGGGATAAAATAAACAAAAAAAGGAAAATAAATAAAATAAGATTAATCACTTAGAAAAATTGATTTTTTAAAAATAAGTGAAAATAATTAGACCTCTTTCCAAATCGGGACTATTATAGAGTTTTCAAAAATAAGAAATCAATTAGGACGTTTTGAGGAATTTTTCTTAAACAAATTAAAACTGAGTAAAATGTAAACTCAATTGTTTTTTCGAATTAAAACAAAGTCAATCCACTAAAGTTTTACAAAAAAAAGAACTACGTATATCTAATCCCAAATAGCAGGTATGTAAGCACTTATGAGGTAACGATAAAAATAAAAAAAAAAACCTAATTTTCCTTTTTCTAGTTTAGATTATTTCATTTGTCTAATTAGAATAGTTAAATTGAGTTCTATCTTATAAAATAAAAAAGTGATTTTTAAAGATTAAAATTAATTTTGGAAAGTCAATGGTACTCGTAAGAGTTTAAAAGTCTTAACCCCTGGATTTAGATTCTTTGGTTTTTTAAAAGCCGTTTTATAACTCAGATTTAAATCGATAGACTGATAGCTAAGTTATAATAAATCTATCCAATTGGTTATAACATAACTCCTTTTCCCGACTCCGGTCGGGTGGCAACTCCAAATCTTTTCAAGTTGAAAATGGTTTTCTTTAAACCCTAGTCGAGGACTAGTACTAAATGGGTAAGGGTTTAATACTGGTTGGTTTAGAGAAGACTTAATTTTATAAAAAGAACTGGGAGGGTGAAAAACTAAGCTCGACACATTTTCTAGCTATTTTCATATCAAAAGCCTTTTTTTTTTTATAACCATACAAGGCCTTGCTCTTATTTAAAGATTTTTATGTTTGGTTAGTGTACTTATTTGGTTATCTCATTGATTTTTCCATAACAATAATTGATAATTTGCTAAACAATATGTTCTTCCTCCAACTTGAGAATTAGTATGGATTAATTCGTTTGATACCGAGTTGGCTCCATAGTTTATTAGATAGAAAACTTGGGCAAGGGTCGGTTCCGAACCGTGAACCGACTCAACTTGAAAGTGGGCGGGCTGAACCGCCTTGGCAAACCATCAAGCTTTAAGGGCCCAAGCGGTTCAAGAGGGTGGAATTGCCTGAACCAATGGGTAGCGAACTGTTGGGCCGATTTGCCATTGAACCAGCGAGTCAGCCCTACCAGTTTACCTCCTTAAAAAAAAAGGAGAAAGAGAAAAGAGAGGTTATTAGTTGGAAAAAATAATTTGATAATATCTAGTAAATTATTGCATGTTAAAGCTACTTTATTTGCGATAGTAAAAGACAATTTTTTTAAAAATAATATCATCCAACTAATCATAGATAACTAATCATAAGTTAATTATGTGTTAAGGATAGATAAAAAATTCAATTTTAGTTAATGTACGTCCTTTTTGTAAAACTTATTAAGTGTTAAGGACTCGAATATGAGAAAAAATAAAATTTAAGAAAGGATATCACATTATTAGAAATTATTAATGTATTAAAAAAAGAAATTAATAAAAAATTAAATATTAAAAAAAACCTTATTCAAGGGCCTCGAATCGGCTCTTGAACTACTAGGCTTAGTGAACCAGCCTAGAACTGCCAACTTATAAGCCGATAACGGTTCACCTTATCACTGACTTGTAAATTGGCCATTTAGAGCCGATTCGACCCAGTACCTAAGTGTAGATAGACCATTATTTAAAAAGACCTAGAACTATTCTTTATGACTAGAATCTCATAGATGATTCTTTGAGTCCAGTAGTTCGGCCTAGATGTCCTATCCGAAATAGGCCCATAAGGACCCTTAATTTGATCAGATCAGTCGATACGGGAAGTTAAAGATATTTATAATGTAAATTTCATAAGATAATATTTGTCTTTTACGTATAGTGAAATTATGCAATTGAATAATTAAATGCTTAGCCAAAAATAGAAGCAATAATGGCATGGGCATGACATGGTGTTAACTATCGAGATTCGTTTATTTGAATTGGAAAAGCTAAAATATATAGTATATTTTTTGGAGGATTTTAGGTTTTCTTTTATGGTAGGTGTTGGTTATGGTTGAATCAACTTCAATTGATATAACGAATATTGCTTGATGAGGATTGGGCTCATCGGGCTCTTCGCTCCTAATACTTACAAAAAGCCTGCTGTGGATATGTTTACAAAGGCCCTCTAATGCTTAAGTCAGCAAAGAGGACTATGAAATGGGGAATTGGGGGGTATTGGAGCACTGGGGTCCTTAGAAAGTGTGCTTAGGCGACAAGGAAGTATAGAGAGAAGAGTGATAAAGTTAGATTGTAGTGTAATTGTAGAGTTTAGGATCAAGATCCCGACCCCCTTCACTTATTCAACCCCTTTACACTATTTATAGTGCTAGGGATTACAATTACTTAGATACATACCAACTTGGGGTTTGTTTGAACTGGAAACTGGTAGGGTACATACGTTGCGAGATTGATAAGGTAGGTTTGGGAGTTAGTCGGCCATGACCATGCTAGCAACCGTGTCTATGATTTTAGGTTTAACATCCTTAAGGCATATCAAGTGTGTTGGTTGTACTAGGGATGTTAGGTGGCAATTAATAAGCTGGGGTAGGACATCGGCGTTAGAGACAAAGAGAGGGCAAGGAGGCAAGCAAGGCGATCTAAGTACGTAGTAGGTAGCAAACCAAGTATCAGGAGGCTCGTAAGGTTGGACATATCTTTGCTTATAGTGCCTGAACTCAACAAGAGGAGGGTCCTTTAAACTTCTATGCTCAGCTAGTCCGTTAGTGGAGTCCTTGCATGTCAAATGAGGCTTATGGCAAGAAAGACTTGTGATAAGAAGTAAGGGTTACTTAATTGAAAGCTTATAAAGGAAGTCGCATATGATAATGCTAAAGGTTTTATTCCTCATGGAAATGTTAACTACAAATGGCTAGAGAGAATTAAGTGAGGCTTGAATAAGCTAATAACATCCATGGGCTTACTGTTGTGGTAGTCCTTTAGATAAGTGTTTGGTATGTTGCTTCTCATAGGGATCAAAGATAGCCGAGGTGTTTGAGTAGGTTGGAACACATGGAGGAGGAGAGAGAGGGAAGGGCGGGGGGAAGGGGTGGGCTGAAAATCATTCTCTTGGGAGCTAATGGGCCTTTTAGGGGCTCTTTGCTTCAGACGGTAACGTAATGTCTAACATGTTTAACTAGGCCATCTAAATTGCACAATCATGTTTAGCATAACTAATGTGATAGTTAGGGTGCTCAAGGTACCATGATTGTTTTTGGAAAGAGCATTGTACATTTATTGCTTTGTTGGAAATGAAAGCATGAATAGGAGGCTAGCCGTATATGGCTACCTCAATGGTCTACATGCATGTAACAGTCAAAACCATTTGCTAAAGGAGTAGTAAAAGCATATGACTAGGATGTGGTGTAGGTCTTTGTAGTAGATAAGTGCTCCGGGAGTAGAGAAAACTGTTAGTTTTTCCCTTTGAACTTGTCTATATAAGAAAGTGGCTAGGGCCTCATTTCTTAGTTTACTACATGTCACTAAGAGGAGACTTTGCCAAAATCTTGACTCGCAAGCTCATAATTTGTCCCATTCTTTCTTTACCTCAACTTTGACTATAGCCAATTAGAGTGCATTCAACTCTCAAGGTGAATCTTTGCATAGGTCTATTTTGAGAGAGATCAATGAGGACTATAAGCAATTAGTGCTTAAAAGGGGTGGTAACCTTATTCCCCTTAAAACGACAATGACGGCGATGGGGGGATAGCAATGATAATGATGAGGTGTTGCTAACTTGGCTTGAGAGAAAGATTTGGGTAAGCAAGAGACCTTTAGATGTGTATACGTCAGACAATGAGGGTAAGTAGGTGGCAGAAGCCATGTATACCACCAATATCAATGAGAACACTTGTGTTCATGTTTATTTTGAAGAAGACTAGGCGAAGCTAAGATTGGTCAATTAGGCGGTCAGGGATGTACCTAGGTAACGTGTGTGGCTGCCTACAAGTAGGGAGAAGGCCTTCAAAATAGGAGATAAGCAGTCATTTTATATGTATGCTAAACCATTTAAGCTCAGTTTGCAATGATCATTCTCGAAGTTTTTTTACTGAGGTGTTTAACTACTTTTGAGTAGCTCTTGGTTTTCCTAATGCCAGTGCTTAAGTGCAGTTGCTTACCTTTGAGGTAATTTGTTTGTAGCAATTGCAAAGACCTATGGCCTAACTGTTCAAGCATCTGTTCTAAGAGAAGAGGGCACCGGATGGTTAGGTTTATATCGATAGTTAAGGTAGCCCATTAAAAGTTTTTGACAAACTACTAAATAAGGTAGATTACTGGAAGAAGTATTTCTTCTGAATATGAACATCTAAGCGGTCGAACATCCTAACAATTTGGATTTTGCTAATCTAAAATAATCCTATAAATTATCTAGGTGTCGAGGATGATGAGACGAAAGATGAGGTGTTAGACCTTGCTAATTACAAAATGCTTTTCCTACTTGCCGTTACTCGGAAGTATTTCAAGGATAAGAGGCTTTTGGGTTTAAGATAAGTATTTGCTAACTCTTGTGAGGGGGGAGTGGTTGGGTGTTTATTGTGTCATGTCATTGTCGTCACTAAGGATTTTGAGCTAGCTCAACCTCGGCTTAGTGAGTGTGACTGCTGTCGAGTCCGATTTTTCGGTTTTCTATTTAAAATTGAATTACCCATTTTCGATTAATACTAAACCCTAACCCATTTAATATTAATCCTCAACTAAAGAAATTGAGAAATTTCGATTTTTTATTGAAAATAATTTTTGGAGTCACCATACGACCGAAGTCGGGAAAAAAAAAAAGAAACCGTAACCAATTGGGTGGATTGATTACGATTTGACTATCAGTCTTTGATTTCAATTTAAATAAAGAACCAGAGGGTTCCGAGTTCAAGGACTAACCTATTAAACCTTAACGGGTATCGCTATTTATTTACCGAAATTAGGATTATTCTTTTAACTATAATAATTAAAAATTAATTAATTAATTAGTTAAAAAATTAAAAAAAAAACCTAAGTTTCTTCATATTTTATTGTCGCCCCGAAGGTGTCTACGTACCTGCTAGCCGGGATCAGATAATCGTAATTCTTTCAAAAAAAAAAAAAAACTTTAACGTATTGATTTATTTTAATTTTTGAAAACCAATTGGATTTACGTTTTAATTGATTCGGTTTATTTAAAAAAATCTAAAGGGTCTTAACTCTTGAGTATTATTGTTTTATAAAAAAAATGTTCTAACAATCCTATTTTTTTTAAAAGGGGTTTTTATGTTATTAATTTTTATTTTACAAATGATTTTCTATGTGAGAAATGTTAATAAAAAAAAATTTTAATCCTAAAAAAAATCTTAACCTCCATACTATATTTCAACTATCTATCAAAATAAATAAATATATGACATACTCAATATACATATAGATACACTAATACTAAAGGACTCCATTAGGCTAATATATACATAACTACTTATATATTATGTTATTAACACCAGCAAATAAGGATCTAATAAAATAATAATAATGATATAAAAATAACAATAATAAATAAATATAATAAAAATATTGAAAGAACCAAACAAGGCCAAACTTGGTTGTTGTTTAGTGAATTAGTGATGATGGATAGTAATTTATAGTGATGTTGTGGCGTTGGATGAATGACGAAGCGACGTGTCGACTGTGGTGTGCAACTGATCAGAAGTGTGTATGTTCGTGTGTACTGACTGGACGAGGAGGATGGAGGCGTACACATGTGTCAGGCATTAGTATCGTACGTGAGTGTAGAGTTATTGTCTACTGTTTGCAAGACCGTGTGAGCATGGAGTAGTCGGTGTGAAGTGCAGATTGGTGTGTACAGCATGTGTGTTGGTGTGTGTGGAGTGCTACTATCTGTGTTTAGTGTAGTGAAGTGGACGTGGAGTGCTACTGTGCGTGCTTAACGTAGTGAAGTGGCCGATGGACTGTTGGCTTCTGTAATGATGAAGAGTACTGCAGCGGATGGTGCTATTGTGGACGCTGCTAATGTGTGGGACGTACGGGCAGTGTGTTTGGCGAATGACATGGACATATGCTGTTCAGGCGGTGAAGCTTAGGTCAGGTGTACATTGATCGTGTGTGTAATGACAAGTTGGACTTTGTTAGTGAAGTGCGGATGTGAGGTAGCTATTGCTACTTGGTGAGGCTGGACAAGGGCTGTCCATAGAGTTTGATGCTAAACTTGATCGTATCCACATGCACTGCTGGACGAGGAGGATGGGCGCTGGTCGTAGGTTACGTAAGTGAGGAAGAAGAGCTGTGTTTGGCTTGCTGATTGTGGTAGTAGTGTGGTATTGCGTGGTGGACTGTATTATTGCTACTGTTACGGTCGCAAAAGAGTTCGAGAGGAAAGGGGCTTAGATTTGTGAATTCGTGTAATCAGTATATCGGCGTATCGGCGGGTTCATCGCAGTTTGTAAGTTTGCAGGCGTGAGGATGAGGATAGGGAATTAGAGCATATGCTGATCCAACGTATGCTGGAGGGGTGGCCTCATTGCAGTAGCGGAGGACGTAATGTGCAGTACGGTGTGGACTGTTCGGATGAGGAAGCTATGCGCTAATGCAAGGTGCAGTATTTTTCCATGAATAGAGTAAAAAAATTCGATTTTTTCCTATTTGACGAGTGTGTTTATTTATGAAACCTAAACCAAATCATATCTATTGTGTCTATTGTATCTGATTTGATAATAATTAAACTATATCTAAATTAATTCAAATCCGATTTAATAAAATCAAATTAGATTCAAATGTTTTTAATTAGATATGAATCTCGTTTATTTCTTTTGCTCTTGTAAAATATAGAAAAATAAAAGACATAGGTGCCTAGCAAGATTCGAACTCAAGATCTCAAATTAAATCCAATTCAATATTTCAATACTTATCCGTTAGGCCGTTAGTCTGCGCCTTAACATTCAGTACAATTAAATTGTACTTAAACTGCTTGATTCCCTAAAATAATTATTTGTACTAAACTAAAACTAAAACTAAAACTAAAACTATTGGTTCCTAATTTATAAAATTTTTTTATAATTTCTCCTTTTATTATTTTTTTGGTATTTTCATCATTTTTTAATTTTTTAATTATTTTTATCTTTTATTTTATTTTTTTATTTTTTTGAATTAAGAACATTTTTGTAAAATAAAATAAAATTGAATAATAAAAAAAATTAAGATTAAAAAGAGACAAAAATTAGGTGTCTACAATTGCTTTTATTGATTCCTACATGGACTCTATTTGTTTTTGTAGCTATGCAGGTGGCCTTAAACAAAGTGAAGGAGAAGCTTATCGTTGTTTAGGCTAGGTGAGAAGAGAGAGCAATGGAGGTTAGGAAGAAAAGGAAGTAGCTTACTGTGGAGGGGTAAGGGAAGACTTTATGGCCTCGCTTGAAGAAAAGCAAGAAGAAGAAAGGGAATGAGTAGCAGACCATTCTTGAGGTAGTGCGGCATGCAATGGAGTCTATTCTTAAGGGACTCCTAATTTTGCTAAGTATAGAGGGAGGCTCGAGGAAAACATCGGTTGTGCATAGAGGTAGTAGTGATCAAGCTACATGGGTTAAAGATCTTCGCAAGACGGAGGAGATTGAAGGTGGTAGGTTCGAGGGTGACTTAGTGGGGAGGTGGTCAATCTTAGGAGCAATAAGGGGACTCAAAGACGACCCCTCAAAATGCTGGGGTCCAAGTGATTGAGGCTCTTGATGATGAGGAACCCTTACTACTATCACCTTGTGACAAGTAGCCCGCGATGCAACAAGAGCTTGAGCCTTCGAGTGGCATGGTGGGGAGGCCCATTACAAGGGATGGACTAGCTTCACGTTAGGTTTAGGTGGTTATTTGCTAAGAGAAGTGACATAGAGACCTTTGCTGAGCTACTCTAGAGGTATAATGAGGTGAATTTTATGTTTGTTACTTATACCAATGTTTTGCATTGTTCATCTAACCTAGGTGGTTTTTGTGTTAAAGCTATATGACCTACTTAAGAATGTGCTCATGTTCAATTGCGAGTACCAATGGTTAAAGAGGTGTAAGGAGAGGTATAAGGTGAGGCCTGAGGTGAGTAGGCTTTAGAGGAGCATTGTAGGAAGAGAAAAAACTGTATGGAAACCTCTTTGCCAAATATACAGAATTGGAGCAACAAAACCGGGAACTTATAGAGCGAGTGGGAAAGTTGGGGGCTAAGTTGGAGGAAGCTAAAGCTTCTGCCAAAGCTTTTAGGGAGGACCTAGCCAAGCTGTAGGCAGAGCTTAAAGGGAAGAAAGAAGAGTTAAAAGGTACTCGAGCTGGATTTACTTAGAAGGAAGGCAAGCTATTGAGGGGTAGGGGCTTGTCTATTGAAGTGAAGCAGCAGCTTTTCTTTGAGACACTGAACGATCCCTTCATGGTGAGGCACCTAGCACTATCGGCTTTGTTGTTGCCAAAGAGTCCTGGAAGCAGGTGTGCAAGCACTTCTTGGGAGTGCACCTAACATTCCTCAATTGGTTCAACGATTTGGAGGCTACTGGTGCTAAGGAGGAAGAGGCATCATCAAAGGGCTCTATTAGAGAAAATTCTAAGGATGGTGAAGAGAGGGAGAAGGATAAGGAACCCAATCGAGGCAAGGAGGTAGATGAGAACGTAATTGTAGATTAGGCCAGAGTAGCCTTGCTTTTGTTTTTTGTTTAAATTACTATATGTAGCTCGAGCTGTGTGCTCATTTACTTTTGCTTTTAGGGGGACTAAGATGCTAGTTCCCCCTTCTCCAATGTAAATACTTGACTTGAAATGATGAATGAAATTGGTTTTGCTTTTAGTTCATCCCCATCTTGCTTTCCTCTCTTATTATTCTCCTCTCCTATTATTGCATCGTTGTCCTAGACACTCTGATGAGCATTAGGATGATGAAATTTCTCTAAGCCTTAGTATGTGCTTAAACTACAAATGGTTTATTAGCTTGAAGTGTGAAATGGGCTGGTCGGTTTGAGTGGTTCTACTTTGATGTCATGCGATTTCTCAAGTAGTGTATGCTTGGCAGTTGTACTACCTTAGGAAGCGTGCCTTCTAGAAGCTATTTAAAGCATGTACAATGCATTGATGTTTCTTAGGGGTTTAGTTGAGCTTGCCCTTCTTATGGGCCATTAGATTGATGTTATGTAGATGATTGGGGTCACTTTAGGCTCTCTATATAAAGGGTGTATGGGTCTTTTATTCCCGTATCAACAACATTCCTGCATTCTTTTTTTGAGAGCTGACTTGAGAGTTAGCATCTTTACTTTGTTTTACCATGAGCAGGTTAAGAGCAATCAAAGTGAGGGAGAAAGTGTATGAACTTGAGAGAAAGGTCCTCTTTGAGTCCTTATTCGAACACTGATTGAGGGATGTAAAAGGCCACTCAATAGTTGGGGGTGACCCCAAAGCATTGATTAAGGGGCATATATGGATTCCTTCACCCCTTAGTCTCTACTCTATTGTTCATCTTCATGGCATTATGGCATCAACATCATGGATGCTTGAGCTCCTACGGTGGGTGTTCGGGTACTATCCACCGTCTATGATGTTTTTAGCCTTGAAAGGTGGGACTCTGGTGGGTAAAGGGGCTTAAACTTAATCAACTAAAGGACTCTTAGAGGGTTTGTAAGCCTCGAGAACATGGTGATTTATATAAGTCCATATATTCTCTTGCACCTATCAATAGTTGCCCTTGTAAGTTGCTTGAGTACTTAAGTGACTTTCATGGTTCCCAAGTGGTTTCTGGTTACATACTGTAAGTGGTTGGGTGTCCCTTAGTCACTTGTCTAAGGTTGTCACAGTGGTGTACACTTAGCGAAGGAAGAGTGCATCATCATGAGTTTTGAATGGGTGTAGAGGACTCTTCCTAGTGGCTACTAAGTCGAAGTTGAGATTAGTTTGTCATAAAGAGGAGCTTGGCGCAGGTAATTAAGTTAGGGTTGAGAGTAGGTATGAAGATCTATTGCTGAGTAGTAGATTAGGAACCTACCTCATGCTTTTATAACATTTTGTTTTATTCTTGAATGTACTCATGATCTAGTTGCTGACCTAGAAAGCCTTGTAATCTTTTGTTGTTGAATAGAAGTCTTGCTTTTTTGTCAACGCTTGCTCATTTAGCTTTTACATGAGTTGCTTTTTCTCTACTCTTTTATTTGTTGATGTGAAATGAGTGATAGAGCCCTTCGAGTGCTTAGCATGAGAGGCTGAGTGTAGGATGCACTATCATTGCTTCAAGCTTGATTTGCCTCAATTTAGGTTAAGGAGCCGATCCTTATTTGGTAGGGGACTATAAGTGGCTTACATTGTTAGTGTAGCTCCTAACTTAGGCGTATGTTTGGGGGAAAAACCAGCTTGTAGGTAAAGGAGCATGGTGCTTCATTATTAACACATGAGACTTTTACGTCAGCGTCAATACTAGCTTTGAGCACTTATTTAGGGATGGAGATTGATTGCAATTGGGGAGTATGGTGTAAACCTCTACTCAATGGTTGGGATACAACCTTGTGGAGTTAGTGTAAGCACTAACATAGGCACATGTTCAAGGATGAATATTGATCCAAGTGTGAGAGCATGGTGAGGACTTGTATAAGAGAATGGTGTATAGCTCACAATGTTAGTATAGGTACTAACTTGGGCTCATGTAGGGGGATGAGAATTGACCCATGGGTGGAGAGCACGGTACAAACCACGACTTGATAATTGGTTTACAGCTTCGAAGCATTAGTGATGTACTAACATGGGGTATGCATACGAAAGTTAAAATTGACCTACGATTAGGGAGCATGGTGTAGACCACAGCTTAATAGTTAACTCATGACCTTGAGGAGTTAGTGTGCATACTAACATGGGGTGTGTGTTCAAGGATGAAAATTGACTCGAGATTAAAGGCACGATGTAAGCCAGTGATATTAAAAAATAGTATAGACAAGCGTAAGAAACTCATCATTTCATTAATCATGATAATAGTTACAAATTCTTCCAAGCACACGACAATACTTAGTAGAAATATGGTGTTAAGTTGTTGGCATTCCATGCTCTAAGAATAGGCTACCTATCTAAGGTCTCCAATCTGTGAGCCCTTTTCCTGTGTCTTTTACTATGCATATCGAGTCCTCCTAATTAGGGGTAAGCTTGTCCTACCCTTCAAGTGAGTTGATGGCCTCTAGCCTTCTACATACTGTGTCTCTAGGGTTAAAGATCTTATGTTTCACCATTTAGTTGTAGTATCGAGCCATTTGGTATTGGTAGCATCCTTTCAGGCACACACTATGTCATGCACTTCCTTGATGGTGTTGAGGCTTGCTTAGAAGGCCATGTGGTTTTTATTCATGCCAAAGTTCTAGACCTTGTTGTTGGGCAGCTTTAGCTCAATTGGGAGAGCGACTTCCATCCTAAAGGAAAGGCAAAAAGGAGTTTATTTGGTGGAAGTCTAATGTATCTTGCGATAACCTCAAAGTATGTTGAAGAGCTCATTGGCCCACCTACCTCTAACTTGTTCTACCTTTTTCTTGAGGCTGTTGAAGGTAATTTTATCTATTGCCTCGACTTAGCCGTTGGTCTAGGGGAGAGCAACTAAGGTGTAGTTAAGCCTTATGCTATGCTTCTTGCAAAACTCCTCAAACTATTGCTATCAAACTACTTGCCATTGTCAGTAATCAAGATGTATGGTACTGTGAAGTAGGAGAGGATGTGGGTGAGAATGAACCTTCTACTACCTAAATGGTAATGGTCACCACAATTAATACTTCTATTCATTTGGTGAAGTAATTAACTACTACCAAGATGAAAGTTGGCCCGACGATGCCTTTGGGAAAGGACCGAGCACGTTTAGTCTGTAATAGGTGAATGGCCAAGGGTTCATCATTGGATGCAAGTCTAAGCTCGGTGCATGGGTAGTAGGGGCATGCTTCTAGCATTGGTGGCATTTTTGAACTACGACCTTAGGGTCTTCCTTCATGGTTAGCCAGTAATAGCCCAGTTGTAGAGCTTAGATGTATAGAGGTTTGGGTTGGATGTGATTGTTGCATACTCTTGCATGGTGTTCTTTTAGGGCGTTAGCACCCTCTTCGGTTCTAAGGCATTTAATGGGACGCTTTATCTTTATTGATATAGTACGTCATTGACTAAGGTGTAGTTGGTTGAGGTATAGGCTAGCTTTTTTACCTCTGGTTGGTCCTCAAGCAATGCGCCTATCTTCAGTTGTTCTATGAAGGGTATATTCAGCAAAACTCACGGTCCACTAATCGAACTTTGAGGACCTCTTATCCTTGTATCTCAATGTTTCACTCTAGGAGGTATTGTATGAAGAGTGGTTTATCATCGTCATGTTGTATAAGGACGATGGATGAGACTAGCCTGGAAAGCCTATCCGCCTTTGAGTTCTCTGCTTAGGGGATCTTATTTACCTTCAAGGAGGTAAACCTTGTAAGGAGGCCTTAGACTATTTGTAAGTACTTGATCATTATTTCCCCTTTGGCCTCATATTCCCCATTTACCTGCTGGATCGCCAGCATAGAATTTGAGTGGATGTTCAATTTCTCCACTCCTATGTCTTTGGCTTTCTTAAATCCCATGATGAGTACCTTGTACTTAGCCTCATTATCGCTCACTACGAATCTGAATTTTGGAGTGTATAGTACCTTCGTGCCATATGGGCCTTGTAGTGTTACGTTGGCCCCACTTCCCCCCTTAATGGATAAGCCGTCAACATGAAGGGTCCAAGTCGATATTTTGATCTCTAGTTGTAGCTCTTCTTGAAGTCAGTGAGAACCTATGCTTTGATTGCTTGTCTATGACCCAATTGGACTTTGTAAGTACTGAGTTCAAGGGCATATTTCACCATTCTGCCCAAGACATCAGGCTTCTAAAAGATAGTTCTCGGTGGTTGGTTGGTTAGGATGATCATTAGATGTACCTGAAAAGATGGTTTGAGTTTTCGTGTAGCGATAACTACTATTAGGGTAAACTTCTTGACCTTAATGTACTTAGTCTCCCTCCCTTACAAGATGTGGCTGATGTAATATATGAGCTTGTGTTCTTATCCTTCTACTCAGATGAGGACTGATAATAATGTTTTGTTGCTAACGGTGAGGTAGAGATATAATTCTTCACCAAGGATTAGTTTTGAGAGCTTTGGTGGGCTCTCTAGGAAATTCTTCAGGTTGTCAAAGGCTTTTTGACATGTGATTGTCCATTTGAACTTAGAAGGATTCTTCAGTAATTTGAAGAATTTCGAGCATTTATCAGCACTTTTGGATGCAAATCTATTCAAGGTAGTAACTTTGCTAGTTAGGCACTTTACCTCCTTTGTGGTTCGAAAGCTCACATGTCCTGAATTGCCTTTATCTTATTTATGTTTACCTCGATTCCTCATTTCGTAGCCATAAAGCCAAGGCGTTTTCCTAATGCGACCCTAAAGACACATTTTTCAGGGTCAAGCTTCATTCTATAATGTTGGAGTGTGTTAAATGTTTCCCGAAGGCCTTTGATATGGTCTTTCCTCTCCCTACTCTTTATAATCATGCCATCTATGTCAACTTCAATGTTCTTGCTAATTTGTGGTTTGAATACCACATAATTAGCCTTTGATATGTGGCACTAACGTTCTTCAAGCCAAAGGGCATAATCTTATAGCAATAAGTGTCTGTGATGAATGAGGTGTAGACCTCGTCCTTAGGAGCCATGCGGATTTGGTTATATCTCGAGTAGGTGTTCATAAAGCTGAAGAGTGTATGTATTGATGTTGAGTCAATAAGCTGGTCGATGTAGGGAAGAGAAAAATAGTCTTTAGGGCAAGCCTTATTGAGGTCAGTATAATTGACGCACATTTGGTATTTTCACTAAGAGTGTATTTTTGAGCTAAGTTGGGTATTTTTCTTGACTTATAAATTTGACTTGTAGTGGTTTCTAAACTTCTTACTCAATTGTTGTCTGACGTTTGGGAGTAAATGTTACTTCTTCTACTTAACTGGTCAGATAGTGAGGTCGACATTGAGGTAGTAGGTAGCTTTGAGGATGTTGATTATCCTTAGCATGTCCTTTGAGCAAATGTGAATACGTTTGTGTTTTGTTGGAGGAAATTGGTGAGCTCAACTTTCTCATTGTTAAGTAGCTTTACCTTGATTTTCATGGTCATCCCTGGAGTGCTTGTGAGTTCGATCTCCTTAGTTTTCCTGATGAGCTCACCCCCTACTATTGGGGATTGTATAGTGGTAGACTTGATGTTTATGATGCTATCTCTAATTTGGGCCTTGAGATAAAGGGATCTAGATAGCTTTTTATCTTCTCGAGCTTGCTGACTTTGGTCTGTGTCATGAACTTTACTTTCAGCCATGTCTGGTTAATAATCATGTTAAATTTTGTGATCTTGGTTAGCCTAATATGACATTGTATGGCGACCAATGATTAATGATGACAAAATTGATAGACTATATGGCAACGTATTCATTGTCACCCAATTATACTGGGAGAGTGATGATCCCTTTAGCAGTTACAAGTCTACCCACTCCAAAGCCTGTGAAGCCTTGTTTGTATGGTAGCAAGGGTTCATCTAATTGATTTCATATGCTCATAGGTACTGTAGAAGAGTATTTCGGTCTGGCTACCACTTTTCATGAATGTTTGGAAATGTTAAAGTACCTAATCTTCGCGTTTATGATGAGAGTGTCACTGTGGGGGGAAATCGACACTTGTCTTCCGTAGTGAAACTGATGGTGGTGTTTGTCTTAGGCTTTTTAGTTCGAAGTGGTATACTTTGTGCTGCGTTGACGTGGGTATGATGTCAGCAATGAGGCTGGGGCCTCTAAAAATGGTGTTTACTTGTCCTTGTTTACCTCGATAGTTCTAATCGTCAGTGGCTTCATTAGCTTATTAGTTTTATTGTTGTTCTATACTTCGGTATTAGGTTAGCTATTGTATTTGGCTTCTTTCATCTGCTATGAGATGGTCGATGTAGCCCTTATGAACAAGGCCTTCGACTACATTCTTGAGGTGATGGCATTTATAAGGTAGCATTTGGTTATAAGGACTGGATTAGACTGGACAAAGAGAACTACATAGGACAAGTATAAGCAGGACTAGAAAGTATAAGCTATTGTATAATGTTTGGTTAGCACAATATTGAATACAAAATTATTATTAAAAAATTAATTATTTCTGTTATAAAATAAATAATTTTTTGTAATATTTAATAAAAATAATATTCATTAACTTGATATTATAACATTGAGGGGTATTTTTGTCTAATCCATTAGCCTAATTTTTATCCAGTCACCAAATAAATTTACAAACTAAACATGGAACAAAATTTTTTGTTCAGTCCAATACCATGAAAATTGCGCAACCAAACGCTACCTAAGTATTGTAGTTGTGTGCTTGGTGATAGTTGCAATATTCTCCTGAGTTGGTTGCTTTAGGGGTTTCTCTGACATTTAGTGGTTAAGGAGTTGTTTCTTGACTTCATATATGATCTCCTCGAGGGATCTATTAAGGGGTATGTACGAAGAGTCATCTTAGAACCTTTGTTTTTTTTTTTTTTTTTTCTGTCTCGCCTATCCCTTAATAGGGCTTGTGGTTTAAGGTCCCTTAGCACTAGCCAGTTTTTTACCGACCCATAGATGTCGTTATCTACCTCAAATCATGCTATGATAACATCCTCTTGGGCTACATATTTTTCAGCCACTTGCATGAACTCGTCTAGGTAATCTAACTTATTTAGTGAGATAGCATCCAAAAGTCTTCTAGTGGAGTCTATCCTTGTGATGAGGGACTATATGGCTATTCTTGATGTGGACTAAGACTAAGTATAGATAAGGTCGATCGTAGGGATAGGTCCGTGCTTGCTGAAAGCTTGAAGAAGGTTATGGGATTGTGCGAAAATAGTAGAAGTAGAGTAAGCAAACCCACGAATAGCTTCGAGGATATGATGTACCAAGGAACTTTCGAGGACTCACAGTAAAACTTAGTATGATGCATGAGATGGTCTGATAAGATTACTCGCCACCTAACCTTACTTAAGGGTAAGGATAAGAGTGAAAAGAGTAAATAAGCTAACAAGAGCAATGTTCATAAAAGAGTATATTAAGTATATTAATGATAAGAGGATAATTCATTATGCAGCTACATGTACAACAAATATTTTATACTTGAGAAACTAAGGTAACTTGCCTAAAATAGAAAAAACTAAAAGGGTAATTGCGAGCCCCTAAAATTATGTTTAGGACAACCGAGTCTAGATTTAGGGCTATTTAAAAAAGTTATTCGTTTAAGCTCAAATTTTACAACTAAAATAGAAAAGTTAGTCAAAGTGACTCAATGAAGTTAGATTTTGAAAATAGCAATCTAAAATCTCAAATTTGCCCTTAGAAGTATAATTATTTAATATAATACCAAATCACTCGGAATTTTTGAAACTAAGCTTGGAATGTGACGAAAACTTAGGGATAAGTTAATTAAGCTATAAAATGAGATAATATAATATAATTTACTATAGGGATATATATGTATTTTGATGAGTATACTCGATATAAATAATAATTATGCTCATAAATTAACCTCAAATTACTTAATTATATATATTATGTGTTGAATTCATCAAAACAATTAAGAAATATATCTCAAAAATAGAGGATATGTTAGAAACATAATTATACGAGTCTAGTTATATACTATACGTGATATATATATAGGGTATATACTCGTATATTAATAAAATAAAATATTTAATTAAAATATCTACAAAAGCTTATCCAATTGTCTTCAAAACATTAGGAAATTGTTGAGGATGGTTGGAAATCTATCGTGGTGGGTTTTGGAGGATGAAATTTGCTGATTCAAAAGCAAATTAGCATGAAAGAGCTACCTCTTACTTACATTTATAAGATAATTAATAAAAAAAAATACTTAGTCCCTAAGAAAAATCAACCGACCCTAAACCTTCATAAATATGACTTATGACCAGTAGTTTAACATTTTGGAAGCTTGGGATCTTTAAAGAAAAATTGGAAAAAATTATACAAAAATAGAAAGAAAAATAGGAAAAACAGAGCATATATCGAGCTAGACTAGTTCTTAAGGCAACCCTCAATTTGCTATTGAACCACTCCACCACCACAAAGGACCCCCAGCATCTGGCCCTTCCGACAACCATCTATCCACCATCGGCCACTTGAGCACCTAAAAACATTAAGATTAAATTGTTGCCTTATTTTTTGATAATTTTTTAAAAATAGCAAATATACTCAAAAAATTATGAAAAAATTTAGAGTTATGTTATTTCATACATGCTTTCGTGTGATATTTTTACTTTTGTAAAATTTTGAATATTTAATACACTTACTTAAGAAAGTCACTATTCATCCAAGTTTTAAATTTCAAATCAAAATAAATGAATCAAATAATGTTGTTTTTAGCTCAAAATTTTTATGTAGGATATACATGATATATAGATAATTCCTATGTATCCCAATTTTTTATTGGAGTATTTTTAATATTTATAGTATTTTTTGTCCTAAAAATAGCTAGAAATTAGGGATAAAATATGAAATAAATAAGTTTTATGAAATTAAATGGTGAAATTGACCTATAATGATTTCTAGTGAAGTATAATGATGTTAGGATAGGTTGAAAATAATTTTATGCAAAAAGAAGCATATTTGGGTAATTAAGTATAATTTAGGGGTAAAAACATAATTTCGAATATATAGACGATGAATCGGTAACACTAAACTAAGTAATGAATGAATTCCCCATATTTTTAGGAGTTTATGGAAATTTTCAGGGAATTATTTGGTGATCCAATTATTTATTATGAATTTACATAGTAAAATAACTTAAATTAAGAATCAGGACGCATTTTTAGTAATAATAGGTTAAAATATGGTAAATAGTAGAATAAAAACTATCTATATGTGTACTAGCCAAATTAGATAAAAAGTATATTTTTAATATATTTAATGATGAAAATACGTTATATGTACATTAAAGTTAGATAATCCCCTATAATAGAGATATATCAGCAAATTAGGTAAAATACAGTTTAATAACATAAAGTACGAATAGTACGATAATACTTATTTAGATACATATAATTGTGTTAAAAACTTGAATTACTCGTGAAAAGCTATCTCTAGAAATATGACCTGTAATACGTATCATTAGGTTTATATGAACCCAATGACATTAGTTTTACTAAAATTAGACAATCTTAGGTAATATACCTTATAACTCTATAATATTACTAGAATGTACGTATTACAATAACCTTACTGGAATTAAAACGTGATTTAACCAATTAAAAGTATGTTTAAATATGATCAAAACGATATATTATACGTAATAGTATAATTACGTATATTATTAAAATTAATAACTTAACTTGATATGTATATAATAAAATTATATATTATTATGATAATATACTTTATATATATACATATAACCGTTTTAGATAAAACCCTAATGTTTTCGTAACAATTAAGAAAACTAAATTTAGGTTTTGTATACATAGGATCCCTTAGTAGACAGACCGTTGATAACCCGAGTCTCTTATAGTAAGCATCTGAATAGGTAAGTTAGGATTATAGCTATATTGCTTGTTGGGATTCCAAATTAAAGTATCTAAAGATTGAAGAGTACTTCTGTTTGTACTTTTAATTAGTTGTTTATGCACATGCCAAGTGTGTGTTTGGTATTTAGTTGTGATAGGAATTAAACTTCTTGGTGTGTTGCTCTGAATGATTGCATTGTTTTTATACTATATAAACTTGTTTGGTCACCCCTAACTGCAACTAATAATTATTTGACTACCACGAAAATGGACATGCGTAACACCCATTAGGGGAAATGATTAGGAGTATTAAGCTAAATATCGACTTCCTTCGATGGTGATAACTAAAATGGTCCTTTCCTTATCCTTAGTTGAACTAAGTGATAAGTGAGGAGGTTGTAGCAAAGGTAGGGGCTGTGGTTCGAAAGTGGTTATGGAAAGAGGGTGTTCTCTATTGCACAAGCTCGGGTTTGGTCTGATTTGAGTTGTGATAAAATTCCTCAATTCAGGTTGGAGCGGATGTAATTTCTTTAACCTCACAATAGATCGGATAACATTGTACGATATTTCATATGATTGAGTGCATTACATTTCATCATAATAAATAACCTTGCTTGTAATTGTTTGGTACTTTTCTAACTCCGTCCTACTTACCGAGCTAGTTATGCTCACATTCCCACGGACTCTTTTGCAGGTATTAAGTGAAGAACAGGATGTTCAAATACCACTACCCTTAAGTTAGTATGCTGTTGACAGGGAAAGTGAGGAACAAAAAATTAACTGAACCTAAACTTTTAACTTTTCTTTTGAATTTTGAGGAAACTAATTGAGAATTCGTTAGGACACTCACTAGTTTCCTAACTTATTGTAAATAATTTATAAAACTTATGGGTTTTCATAAACTCTGATTATAAATTATAACTTTAGATCTAAGATGTTTATATATGTACTATGGTGTTATGAGATAACAAGTTATATAAAACAGGTATTTTGTAAAGTTATACCACAGGTTTAGTTATTTATAGGTATCAGAACAAATGCTTAAAGCTGGTTGAGTCGTATACACTTTGTGTAAACTATATCTACTATAGCAGCTGTGAGGTCAGCTTTTATCTTATATTAGTTTACACGACGGGACTGTTATGACTCCTCTTATTCGGGGCATGAAAGTTCTAAAATAGCATTAGAGCATGGTTCTAAAAGAACCAAGCTTTGAAATGTTTAACTAAAATAAGTAAACAACAAGATCACTAAGAGTAGGGTTGATAATGAATATAAAAGACTTAGATTCATAAGATATATGTATAGCTTATATATATATAAAGGGTTATAAACTAATTTTAACTTGTTATTTTAGATTTGTAAGAGTGGTTTATTACGTGCATGGTGGAATTTTGAATAGGAAAGGGATGAGACTCCTATTGAGTATAGGATTCTGATGCAAAATTTGTCACCGATATGGCTGACTAGAGGATGCTTTATACTATTGATGAGATAATTGAGAATTATAAGCGTAGAATGTCCTTTAGTATGCTGGATGATTGGAGGAAAATAAGGGGTAAGTTAGGACCTGCGTATCATGAGTATACTGCTATAGCTGCCTATGAGATGAAGTACTCTCGAGAAAATGGAGTTTTATTTGTGAGGATTCCTATACTGTATTTTCCAACTTTAGTAGAGGTAAGTAAGGATTACCCTCCAGGTTTTGATTAGGTACCCTCAGGTGTCTCACGTATTTCTAGAAACTATCTCCTTGGTATGGTTAACTAGTTTCCTAGATACCTCCTAGAGGAAACTATAGGAATAGAAGTACCATTGTAACCTTGAGAGCCTAAACCCCTTGTGATACCGCTTGAGAATCCACTTTAAGAAACTTAGCTAAATATAAGATTGGATAATGATGATGATTCGGAGAAGGATCTAGAAGAAGAAGAGGCTAAAGCAGAAGATTGAGCATAGGACAATGGGAATGAAGTGCATGAAGTAGTGGTTATACCAGATACCCTTGTAGTGGTGGAGATTAGCTTAAGGTCTGATGAGACTGGGATGAGAGATTGGTTTCCCCTAAAAGGTATAGCAACTTTAGATAGTGCAAGTAACTAAAAGTTAAGAAGATAGTAGGAAGATAAGTCTAGGGCTTTTAATATCACTTAACCTAGTTGTTTTGATGTATATAGGTCCCCCTTAGCTATGTTTGATGTGCTTTTAACTTTTTGAATGAAACTGATGTACTTTCAGATGCTGTAGCTTCTAAATATATAAATGATGTAAATAGATAATTAGATGTATAATTTGATGTTGTAAATAAAGTAATGTGATCTTTTGAATGTAATGTTTTGACTGTGATTATTGTAAAGTACATGTTCTTATTATTTAGTATTTGTATAGGATATCACCATGAATATGATATAATGTTATAGGTGAAACATGATGAGCTCATGACGTATAAGTATATATTTGAACACACATAGTGTGTGTAATGAGTAATATATGAATATATCATTACTTATACGGGGATGAAGTATTATAGGTTTTATGTTGATTGAGATCCTTGATGAGGAAATTTGTAGTTGTGTATTGCTAATGCAGAGAATAATTAATCTATATGTAAATATGAATTGCTTAGGTCGGATATTAATTTCATATACACATATTGTGAGTGTAGGATTGATAATTAGTGAATTGTGAATCTGAATATGGTAGAGAGAGCAAATAGAAATGTAAATGGAAATAACTAACTTGAAGGAGAAGTACCGCCTCCTAATCCTCTTAATCCACCAAAACCACCTAGAAATGATATACCACCACCTACTCCGAACATGATGGACCCAACTCAGTTTGACAAATGTTGGCTAATATGAATATCATGATCCAACAGTAAGGAGCTTTAATCCAGCACTTGATCACAGGTGGAAATGTGATGAACCAAAGGCTAGCAGAGGCTGAACTTAGAGCAATTCGACCCCAAGATACAAGTCAGCTTCTCGAGTTTATGAAATTGAATTGGTATTTCGAAGGTGAAATGGGTAAGCCTACCTTAGCTGATGATTGGTTAGCTTAGATTGAATGCAGTTTTGAGGTATTTAAGATTCTTGAAAATCAAAAAGTCTCTTATGGTACTTTCTTATTAAAGATGGGAGCATAAGTTTGGTAGGACTTGATAGCAAGAACAATGCTAGGCCCCATTATATGGCAAGTATTTTGAAAGGCATTCAAGAGATAATATTTTCTTGTCAGTGTGCAAAATCGAATGACCCGACAGTTAATGGAAATAAAGAAAGGCATTATGAATGTAGCACAATATGAGAATGAATTTAATAGGTTGTTGCAAGCCTAAGTCATATAAGGATAATCGGGAGTTGAAAAAGGATCTTTTTCTTAATGGATTTGACGTTACAATGCAATATAAGTTAATGGATTATGAATTCACCACTTATCATCAAATAGTGGATAAGGTGCGTCAACTAGAGAATAATCAATTGTCCATGCAAAATAAGTTGAGTAAGAAACTGAGGAGAGTTAATCAATATAGGCCTGTTTTCAAGAGAACATTCTTAGGTACAAATAATAACTCAAGCTAGAAAGGAAAGAAGTTAGTTGCTATAACTAATGACCCTGCTTCAAATAGGATTGGATTTAGTTTTTATGATGAGACAGGAAATGTGAAATATTGAAAGTATGGAGCTTAACATTTCCCTAAGCAATGCGCTCAGTTAAAGGGCAAGTGCTTTTTGTGTGGTGATCTGTGCTATAGGTGTGGAATGACAGGAAACTTCTCTAGATATTATGGTCAAGCTGGACAAAGGGGTAAGAAATCTAAAGGAGTAGAGACAACTATTGTACTAGCTCTAATGTTTGCAATCGAGGGAAGAGAAGAAGATACTGAGGATTTTGATGAATGGATGGAAGACTACTTTCATGATGGCTTAGATGATGAAATGGATATTGATGGAACTAACCAAGGCTTAGTAATAGGTACGTAAAACTAACTCGTAACTTTTACTTATCAATGAGTTAATTGTAAATGATGTATATGTAGATAGTGTTGAAAACTATGAGAATACGTAAGTATAGTACCCCAAAACTAGATAACCATAGTAATAGTAATTGTTATAGGAAACATACTTGTAAACGGACAAGCTGCTTACACATTGTTTGATACTGGAGCATCACATTTATTTAGTAGTCAAGAGTTTGTCTCAGGAAATGAAATTAAGACGAGTGAATTAAATCCACATATAGAATAAGAACACCTATAGGATAACAAGTGTTAATGTAGGAAATAGTAGATAATGGACAATTACAAATCCAAGGACAATAATTCCTAATAAAACATATAGTATTACCAATTAAGGGATATGATATTATTATGGGAATAGATTGATTATCTAAACAAAGAGCCAAAGTGGATTGCCAAAATAAGAAGATAATCTTAGATGAGGGTAAAGTTATATTTCAAGGAAAAATGGGCGAGTGAAGTCTAAGATTATCAACAATAGAAGTAAGTGAGGAAGTGAATGAAATTACTGAAAAATAGCAATTCTGTTGGATATTTTCTATAAAGGGAAAGAAGGAAACCCTAAAAGTATTAGAAATACCAGTGGTGAATAAATTTCTTGATATCTTTTCGAAGGAATTACCTAGATTAGCATCACAATGAGAGTTAGACTTTTCTATAGGATTGGTGCCAAGAATCGAACCAATATCAAAAGCTCCATATTGAAAGTCGCCGATAGAACTTCAATAATTAAAGAAGCAACTTCAAAAGTTATTGGATAAAGGATTTGTACGGCCCAGTGTACTTCCTTGGGGAGCGCCAGTGTTATTCATGAAAAAGAAGGATGGAATCATGAGGTTATGTATTGATTGTCGATAAATAAATAAGGTGACTATTAGGAATAAATATCCACTACCTAGGATTGGCGACTTATTTGATTAAGTGCATGGTGCCACTGTATTTTCACAAATTGATTTAAGATTTAGATACCATTAGTTACGAATTAAGTCAGATGATATACCAAAGATAGCTTTCCAAATTAGATATGGGTATTATGAATTTTTAACCATGCCTTTCAGTTTAACGAATGCACTAACTATGTTTATAGGTTTGATGAATCGGATCTATTAACCTTATTTGGATAAATTTCTTGTGGTATTCATTGATGATATTTTAATTTATTCGAAGACTAAGGAGGATCACGCCGATCATCTACGTTTGGCCTTGCAAAAGTTAAGAGACAATCAATTATATGCTAAGTTGAGTAAATGTAAATTTTGGTTGGATAGAATATCATTTTTAGGGCATATTATATCAAGCAAAGGAATTTTAGTCGATCCCGAAAAGGTCAAAGTAGTAACTGAATAGAAACAAGCAACTACTATAACAGAATTAAGAAAATTTCTTGGAATGGCGAGATATTATAGGTGATTTATAAAAGATTTTTCTAAAATCGCTAAGCCGATAACTCGACTGATGCAAAAAGATGTTAAATTTGAATAGAGTGATGAATGTGAACAAAGTTTCCAAGAATTGAAGGATCGTTTGATTTCAGCACCAATACTTATTTTACTAGATTTAAGTAAATCTTATTGTATATATAGTGATGCTTCCAAAAATAGACTGAGACGTATATTGATGCAGGATAGAAAGGTGGTAGCATATGCATCCAGACAATTGAGACCTTATAAGAGGAACTATTTGACTCATGATTTAGAATTAGTGACTGTAGTGTTTGTTTTGAAAATCTAGAGACATTATTTATATGGGCAATATTGTGAGATATACATAGATCATAAAAGTTTGAAATATTTGTTTAGTTTGAAATATTTCTTTACTTAGAAAGAGTTCAACTTAAGGCAAAGACGTTGGTTGGAATTAATCAAATATTATGATTTGACTATAAACTATCATCCTAGCAAAGCTAATGTCGTCGCAGATGCATCAAGTTGCAAGAACTATGAACAAGTGGCCTCATTAGTCACTACGTAACGTAAATTGATTAAAGAATTTGAAAAGTTGGAAATTGAATTCAGATGGCATAAAATTGAAGCACAATTAATGAGTTTAGTAGTACAACCAATCCTGATAGAAAGAATTAAGCTTCAACAAGATGAGGACCAAAAATTAAAGGAAATCAAGGAAACGTTGAATACAAATGACGTACCTGACTTTAAAATTGATGTTGAAGGTATGTTAAGATTTAAGAATAGAGTCTGTGTGCCTAGTGATTCAAAGTTCAGGAATGAAATAATGACAAAAGCACATGATACGGGTTACACATTGCATCTTAGTGGGAATAAGATGTATCGCGATTTGAAATTACTGTTTTGGTGGAAAGGCATGAAAAAGGATGTAGCACAATATATTGCTGGCTATAATACATGCCAATAAGTGAAAGTAGAACAACAGAGACCCGGTGGTTCACCGCAACTATTAGAAATACCTTAATGGAAGTGGGATCATATTACAATTGATTTTGTAATAGGACTCCTGAGGACGAGATCAGATCATGATTCAATTTGGGTTATGGTAGACAGGTTGACGAAGTGTGCTCATTTCTTGCCTTATTAGACTGGTGATTTAATGGAAAAGTTGGCACTACTGTATATTAGAGAGATCATTAGACTGCATGGTGTGCCAATAAGTATTGTGTTAGATAAAGATAGCCGATTTGCATCAAAATTCTGGGAAAGCTTACATCAATCTTTAGGAACTAAACTACAATTTAGCATGGCCTATCATCTACAAACCGATGGACAATTAGAAAAAGTTATTTAAACACTTGAGGATATGTTAAGAGGTTGTATTTTAGACTTCAGTGGCGATTAGGATCAATATTTTCCATTAGTGGAATTTGATCATAACAATAGTTATCAAACAACGATTCAAATGGCTCCGTATGAAGCTTTATATGGAAGAAAATGTTAATCATCGCTGTATTGGGAAAATGATGAATACGTAATGATGGGATCGGACATGATTGGACAGATGAATGATAAAGTTAAAATAATACAACAAAGGATGTAAGTAACGCATGATCAATACAAAAGTTGGGCTAATTTGAAAAGGAAACCTATGTAATTTGCTATAGGAGATCATATGTATGTAAAGATAAGTTCATTTAAAGGATTTAAGCGTTTTGGTACTGTAGACACCTCATTTTTGCCCCCTTTTTAATTTTTTTAGGATAGGATAAAGGGTTTTAAATTAGGAAAAATAAAAAATTAAGAAAACTTAAAAACAAGAAATTCTAGAAAGATACAAAAAAAAAAAAACCAAAATAGAAAAAAGCACAAAAAAACAAGAAATTTAGAAAAAATACAAAAAATGGAAAAATTGAAAAGTCACAAAACAAAAATTGAAAAAATAGAAGATTTAAGGAATTTAGAAAATAATAAATTTTAGATAGTTTAAATAGAATATATTTTTTTTTAAATTTAAATGAGGAGAGGATCGTTGCGCTTAAGCTTAGATTTTAATTTAGCCTAGGTTGACCTTATTCATATGTACAATTTGATTGTACATATGAATAAAGCACAAGACAACGACTTAACGAATAAGCATATGGACATTGCATATAGGTTTGGTTAGAGATTAGGGGATCGTAACTCACTAGAGGCACGAAGATGTTTTTTCTCTTTTTCATTTTTAAACTCCACGTGTTGCATATAGGTTTCCTTTTCTTTCCTTTACTTTCTCATTTAAAAAAAAAAAAAAGAGAAAACTCACGCACAAGCATACAGAGATTTGACTCTCTCTCTGGACTAACTCTCTCCAACAAAAATCTGAATACAATACATACACTAGAGGACCCACTTCCTCTCTCTCTTTCTCTCTTTTCCAGCATTCATGCACACATGCAGAGGNTAGTATGATAATATTTATTTAGATACATATAATTGTGTTAAAAACTCGAATTACCCGTTAAAAGTCATCTCTATAAATATGACCTGTAATATGTGTCGTTAGGTTTATACGAACCTAACGACACTATTTTTACTAAAATCAAATAATCTTAAGTAATATACCTTATAACTCTATAACATTACTAGAATGTATGTATTATGATAGCTCTACTGAGATTGAAATGTGATTTAACCAATTAAAAGTACATTTCGATATGATTGAAACGATATATTATACGTAATAATATAATTACGTATATTATTAATAATTAATAGCTTAACTCGATACGTATATAATAAAACTATATATTATTATGATAATATACTTTATATATATATATATATATATATATATATGATCGTTTTAGATAAAACCTTAATGTTTTCATAACTATTATGAAAACTAAATTTGGGTTTTGTGTATATAGGGTCCTCTAAGGAGTAAATTGTTGACAACCTGAGTCCTATAGTAAGCATCTTAGTATATATGTTGGGAATGTAGCTTTACCACTTGTTAAGATACTATACTAAAGTATCTGGAGACTCAAGAGTATTTAGGTTTATGCATGTAATTAGTTATTTGTATACATGTTAAGCATGTGTTTGGTACTCAGTTGTGATCGGAGTTGAATTCCTTGGTATGCTGCTCTACATGATTGCATTGTTATTGTATTGTATGAACTTGTTCGGTCACTCTTGATTACAACTAATAATTATTCAATTACCATGAAAGTGGACATACATAACACCCGTTAGGGGAAACGATTAGGAGTGTCAGGTTAAATATCGGCTTCTTTCGATGAGAATAGTTGAAATAGTCTTTTCCCCGTCCTTAGTCGAATTAAGTGATAGGCGAAGAGTTTGCAGTAAGGGTAGCCGGCGGGGTTCAAAGGTGGTTACGGGAGGAGGGTATTCTCTATTACACAAGCCTAGGTTTGGTCTGATTTGAGTTACGATAAAACTCTTCAATTCAAGTTGGAGCGGATGTAATTTCTCTAACCTCATAATGGACTAGATAACATTGTGCAATGTTTCATATGATTCATTGCATTGCATTTTATCATAATTAATAACTTTGCTTATGCTTGTTTGGTACTCTTCTGACGCCGTCCCACTTATTGAGTTAGTTATGCTCATATCCCCATAAACTCTTTTGCAAGTATTGAGTGAAGACCAGGATGTTCAGATACCACTACCCTTAGGTTAGTGTGCTGTTGACTAGGAAAGTGAAGAACGAAAAATCAATTGACTTTTTTTTTTTTTTTTAATTTTGAGGAAACTAATTGGGAATTCCCTATGACGCCCACTAGTTTCTTAACTTATTGTAAATAGTTTACAAAACCTATAGTTTTTCATAAAATCTAATTATAAATTATAACTCTAAATCTGAGATGTTTATGTAAGTACTCTGGTGTTATAAAACAATAGGTTGTATAAAACTAGTATTTTATAAAGTTATATCACAAGTTTGGTTATTTACAGGTATTAGAACAAATGCTTCAAGCTAGTTGAGTTATGTATGCCTTTTGTAGACTGTATCTACAGTAGTAGCTATGATGTCAGCTTTTATCTTAGATTAGTTTACATGGCAAGACTGTTATGACTCTTCTTATTTGGGGCGGGACTATAAGTAGTGTACAAAGAGTAATAAAGGATACAAATGATAATTCAAGTAAATTAATGATTGGTACCATAAATTCCTTTATGTAGGTTTGGGATATGTAGCAATAGCATATTGGTGATGCTTCTAGTAGAAACAAACAAAATGTTACGGTCATGATGGAAGGTTAAGTAGGGGTACCAAGCAGAGGTGCTGGGTAAACCTAGGTTTGTCTAAGAAGGAGTAGTTGCGGATATGTGTTAGAGCTCTCTACTTCTCGGCACTGATGTTGTCAATTAGGTGGTTAGCTCAGTCACGGCCAAGCAAAGGTATGAGGGATTACACGGTTAGTAGAGCATTTAACTAGTTGGCATATGACTTTCGAGAGATTTGCAGTTACTCGGCTTGACATAAGAATCAGTAGCAAGGATTAGCTTAACTTCGGTAAGAATGGGTTAGAACAGGAGGATCCACCTCGTTTGTCCTTTTAGGCCTTAGGCTCGGCTACAGGTTAAAGGTCCAGTAGCTTGATTCTTATCATTCCCTCCTAATTGATTTGGATTTGGGATCAAATCTGGCTAGTCTTCATCCAATGCTCCTTCAGGGTGAGAGGGACTGAAATCAGCGATGTTGAGAGCATTTGAGACCCCATAATCTTTGGGTAGTTCTAATCTGTAGGCCTTGTAGTTGATCTTCTAGAGGATTTTGAAGGGATCCTTAGCTTCAACAGACAACTTGTTATTCCTCTTGTTGGGGAACCTCTTCTTGCTGAAGTGTAGCCATATTAGGTCTCTAGGCTGAAACTATATTGATTTCCTTCCCTTGACTTTTTTCTTACATTTTCTTGGTAGCTTGGTTAATCTACAAGTAACCTTGTTATAGATGTGTTGTAGGGATTGTGCTTAGGCTCTTGTATCAGGTTCTTCTTGCTTGGATGTGGGTATAGGGGTGTGATCAAGGGGTAACTCGAGATTAAAACCATAGATAACTTTAAAGGGGATTGGCTTGGTGGGGTTATGTATTGTAAGTTTGTAAGTGAATTCTACCACGAGTAAACATACATCCTAATCAGCTAACTTCTTACCTACTACAGCTCGGAGTAGTGATCCCAACGTACGATTAACTACCTCTGTTTGGCCATCACAAGAAATGCTAAATAGCAATTTAGTCCCCATTCAATGCCATAGAATCCTCTAAAAATGGCTCAAGAACATTTGATCTCTATTTGAGACTGCACTTTTCAATATGCCATCTAACAGAACAATTTCTTACAAAAAGAGAGAAGCAATAACCAAAGCATCATTAGTCTTAGAGTAGGGCATAAAGTGTGCCATCTTACTGAATTTATCCATGACGACCATTATAGAATCTTTGCCTAAGGTAGTTCTTGGTAATCTAAGGATAAAGTTCATGCTTAACTTAGTCCAAGGTCTGGTCAGGATAGGTAAAGGCATTACTTTCCCTTGCTTAGCTTAGCATTTGGCTCTCTTGCAAATAGCACAACCCTTAACAATTCAGTATACGTCTTGCCTTATTCTCAGCCAAAAGAACCATCCACTCAATAGCTCATATGTTCTTCTCTCTCCAACGTCCGGAGAGTCCTCCATTGTAAGCTTCCCTGACAAGTAACTCCCTCTACGAACAGGTCGACACACATGACTTTCCACCTTGGAACAGATAACCATCCTTCATATGGTACTCATACACGATCCTTCCATTAGCATAATGCCCGAGTATAGGTTTAAAATGTGGGTCCTTTAGATACTATTATTTGATGCTTGTAAACTCAAATAATCTGGTTTGTAGGTTGATCAGGAGAACATGTCTTCTGGATAGAGTATCGGATATGACGTTGCTCTTTACTTGTTTGTACTTTATCACAAAGTTAAATCCTTCTAGGAATTCAACCTACCTCACTTATCACTTTGACAACTTGGTCTGACTTCTAAAGAACCTCAAAGACTTGTGATCGGTATAGATGATAAACTCTCTCTACAATAGATAGTACTGCTACACTTGGAGCATTCGGATGAGGGTAAGAGTTCTTTGTCATATATGGAGTAGTTCAATTGAGGTCCTTTGAGCTTCTTGTCGTGATAGGCAATTGGTTGGCTTTCTTACATTAAGACAATGCCTGACGAGTCACATTCCAACTCAAAAATCTTTTTGAAGTTAGGTAAGTCTAATATAGGTATGGAAGTTAACCTAGCCTTCACTCCAACAAAACTTCCTTCCTATCTTTCTCTCTACTTAAATTCAATGTTCTTCTTTGTTAGCTCAGTAAGGGGTATGACAATGGTATTGAAATTTCTAATGAACCTTCGATAAAAGGATACCAATCCATAGAAACTTCTTACTTCGGCACAAGTGGTTGGCGTCGGTCACTGGACAATAGCTTGAATCTTCTCACCATCCACTTGCAATCTACCTCCACCTATTACATAGCCTAGAAATACCACTTCCTTCTAGCAGAAGCAACACTTCTTTAAATTTTTGAATAATCTCTCGGCTCGGAGTGCATTAAGCACAGTATAGAGATGTTCATAATGGTTTGCAAGGTTAGTACTATACACAAGGATGTCGTCAAAGTATACTACGACATATTTCCCAATTAGATTCCTCATACATAGTTCATTAGTCGCATGAAAGTACTTAGGATATTTGATAAACCAAAAGGCATTACCATCCACTTGTAGAGTCTATACTGAGTTTTAAATGCAGTTTTCTACTCATCCCCTAACCTCATCTGGATTTGATAGCAGCCAGACTTTAGGTCAATCTTGTTGAAGATCTTAACTCCACTTAGTTTATCCAACATGTCATCCAATCTAGGGATATGATATCAATACTTGATGGTGATCTTGTTCACTACTTAGCTATTGACACACATTCACCAGGTACCATCCTTTTTTGGCATAAGGAGCGCCGCCACAACATAAGGGGTAAGGCTCTCCCTCACATATCCTTTCTCTGGTAGTTCATTGACTAGTCTTTGAAGCTTAGAGGCTTGTTCAAGATTGATCCGATAAGCTAGCTTATTTGGTAAGGAAATACTGGGTATTAAGTCAATGTAATTCTTAATACCTCTAAATGGGGGTAATCCTTTGGGTGACAATTCTGGAAAAAAGGTTAGCATATTCATCTAGTAGCTCTTTCACCTCAAGGGGTAGCTCAATTTTCTCCTTCAACTCTAATAGCCTTCTGACTAACATAAAAGTCGGCATATCGGCCTTTATAGCTTCTCAGAGCTCGGCTTTACTCAAATTTAAAGTCTTCTTAAATCCTTGAGCAAGTTTAGCTTGTTGTTTGCTAACTTGACTTGGCATCATAGGGTTCAAAGTAACCTTCTTGCCATCCTTTTCAAACAAATACGTATTCTTATAACTATCATGGATAACTCTTTAGTCAAAAAGCCAATGTTGGTCTATCAAAACATGAGATGCATACATGGGCAACACATCATAGAGAATATCATCAAAATAATTTCTAATAGAGATCGATAATAAGAGTTATTGAGTGACATACAGTGCTCCTTTCTCATTTAGCTAGTGTTACTTGTACGGTTTCAGATGTAAGATAGTTGACAGCTTCAATTTCTTAACAAGGTCGGCAGATGCTACATTAGTGCAGCTCTTACTATCTACTATGAGTGTACACACTTGATCACCCTTTCTATAAGTGATGTGGATTAAGTTCTCCCTTTGCTCCTTCTCGGGTGAGGGTTCCAAACTCATTGCACATCGTATAACTAAAGTCAACTTGTCTAAGTCCTTAGCAAATACATCTTCTTTACTAAGGTCAACATTAATATCAGTCTCATCTATGCTATCTACTTTAATCTTTAGGGCATCTCCTTTGATGATCAAAGTTCATCGGTTTGGACACTACGCAACCATGTGCCTAAACCCTTGGCATTTAAAGCATTTCATCTAGCTCGTCTTTCTCCCAGATCCTTGCCTCTTCTCATATGTTCGGGTCAGCACATCACCATCAGGTTGGCCCTTCTATTCAATCTTAACATCTGTTTGTCTAGTTGGCTTGGTACTTGGTTAAGCTCAATAGCTTCCTTGAACAGTTTAGTTTAACTAACAAGTGTAGACACCCCATTTTTATCTCGTTGCAAATTATTTTAAAAATAGGGTAAGGGTGGTCCTAATTTAGAAAAAGCATAAAAAAATTGAAAATTTAAAAAAGTACAAAAAAATTGAAAATTTTGGAAAATCACAGAAAAGTAGAAAGTTTACAAAAATTAGAAAAAATAGAAAATTTGGAGAAAATATACAAAATATATATAATAGAAAATTAAAAAAAAAAGGAAAAAGAAGAAGAAGAAGAAGAAAAGATTTAGATAATTTGAAGTAGAATAGAAAATTTTAATAATTTTGATGCTTTTTAAGTCTTAGATAATAAAAGTAATAAGGAGGATTTTAGGCTTAGGCTTAGATTTAAATCTAGCCTAAGCTAATCTAGTCCATATGTACAATTTAATTGCACATATGGACAAGGTATAGGCTAACGGCCTAATGGTAATATATGTGCACAAACACAACATATATATATATATAGTATGGGTTTTTGTAGGGAAGAAGCAATGAACTTAGCGAGGAACTGACAGGATTCTCAGCTTTCTTTAGAGATTAGCAAGGTGAACTTTCCTTTTCTTATTTCTACAAGTGCTACGATGATTCTAGAATAGCCAACTTTACTACTGATGGCATGGTAGCTTTCTTCAGTTCAATACATTGCATGTACAGTTCTCATTATTAGACTTTTCTTTTGGGTTCGCTACTATCATGTGTTTATCTTTAAACCTCTTGGATATACGTTTTGATAGGAATTAAGCTATTGGGCCTTTAATCCCCAACGAAGCCTAAGGACTATAGGGACTAGTGAGACGAATCCTTTTACTCCGGTCGACTTTTGCCGAAGTCGAGTTACTCCTTACCATTGATCAACTCTATATGTTGAGCTGTATGACTACCCACCTATTGGAAGTTATGTGCCGACCAGAAGAATGCTAAATAATAGCAAAGCCTCTCGTGCTTACTCGGTTATGTCCAAGCTAAACACTTGCTCGCCATCACTCTTGCTAAGAGGCCGAGAGATCTGCCTTGAATTAATCCTCAACCACTCTTCCTTGGACAAGTCCATGCTTGCTTGGTACCTCTACTTGGACACCCGATCAGCTTATACTCTTTTGTCCACATTCTCCAACGGGATCACTAATGCATCTTTGCTACATGTCTAGGACCACTTGTAGAATCTGTTACTCTAATAATTGCTTTTCCGTGAATATTTATTTTTACCCTTTGTATACTTTGTACGTTACTTCTTTAGGACAATACCCTTTTTGTCTTTTCCTTTTTAGGAAGATTGCCCTAAATTTTAGGTGTACATATTCCTTGTACATATAGCCGTGCATCATCAGATTATCATTAATACATTAGATATTTTCCTTTTATAAGTATTGTTTGTTCACTCTCATTTCACTCTTATCGTAACCCTTAAGCAAGGCTAGGTCACGAGTAACCTCACTAAACTAACTTATTCATCATATTAAGCTATGCCGTGAGTCCTCAAAGGTTCAACTAGTGTGTCATATCCTTTGGGGCTATTCGTAGGTTTGCTTACTATCATTTATTTTTGTTCTTTTGTAAGTTTCCCCATCATCCATTTTAAGCTTTCAGCAAGCTTGGACTCACCCCTATAATCGGCCTTATTTGTCCTTGGCTTCGGTTTGCATCATCTTAGTATTAGAGCGGAGGTTTCGTTTAGATTGTAGTAGTTTGTTCTCGAAGTTCCCCATTATACTTTGTTCCTAGCATGTTGGAATAAAGTGACTTTTGTATTAATTTAGATATTGTGTCTGCTGGTTATTAAGCTTTTGATTTGAAGGGAGTGTGTATTGTATGATTTCAACAGATAGTGTTAACTGTAGCACCCAATCAAGGACTTTGAGATTTGAATCTTTCAAAAAAAAAAAAAATGATGGACCTAAGTGTTAATGCTGGTGTTGATGATGACAATAGTGGTGTTGTCCACCATGGCTGACAATCTCAAGGTACTCTGAGGAGCACGGATGAGAGACTTGATGAGGTGGCTAATCTCCTTATAAACTTAACTCGAACTATTTATGCATTGGCTTACAAGCCAGCTAAAGTTGCACATAATACTCCATAAGCTACCCAACCTGCTAAAGGTCAAAACCCAACTCAATATGTTTGAGATGGAATAGTAGGTGGACGAGTGAGAAGAAGAATTGACTTGGGAGATCTAGATGAAGAGGATAGGGAAGAAGAACAAGCTCGAGCACTCCGAATGTCCGACGATATGAAACTTTAGATTCCAAGTTTTAATGGGTTTGGAAGTGTGGACGATTATTTGGATTGGGAAGAGAAGGGGGAGTGTGTTTTTTATTATTACCAATATGAAGATTATGAGAAAGTGAGAACTATTGCCATTGATCTCTCTGGATATGCTGCCAGGTGTTGGAGGAACTTTCAGGTCATAAGAGATGAGAAGGGTACAAACGGGTTAATACTTGGCCTGAGATGAAGAGAGTACTCAGAAATAGATTTATGCAAGATACTTATTTACAAGATACTTTTACTTGGCTTCAAGAGCTGAGACAAGGAGGTCAGACTGTTGACAAGTATGTCTAAGAGTTCTAAATGCTTATGATTTGCTGTAAAGTAGAGGAGCCTTCAATGTAGATAGTCTCGAGATTCCTTACTTGTTTTAGGAGTGATATCCGAGACATCGTGGAACTCTAATAATTTACCATAATGGATGAGGCAATACGAATAGTTTAGCGAGTAGAAAGGTAAAGAAGGAGCCAAATGCCGACTAACCAACCTATTCAGTTAAGTCGACTTAGACAAGGAAGTTGCTGAACCCAGTCGGGTATTGAGCCAACTAAGAAGGTAAATGTTTGAGCCGAACAGAAGGGCCGACTTGACAGTAACTTGCTAAAGTAGACATATGAGAAAGGATAAGGATTTGAAAGAAAGACGAGCCAGATCAAGTGTTTCAAGTGCTAAGGGTTTGGCATATGGTTGCTTAGTGCTCAAATCGAAGGAATATGGTCATCAAGGGAGATACCCCAAAGTTTGAAGTAGATAGTATTGACAAGGAACCCGAAGGAGAGACTCTTGCTAAGAAAGAAGATAAGTAGGAGAATGAATTGATTGAAGAGGATGTGTTTGCCGAGGACTTGGATTAGCTGATCCTAGTTGTTTAACGCGTAATGAACTTGGAGCCCTCACACGAGGAAGAGCATAAGGAGAACTTATTCCGTATCACCTGCAAGGTGAATGACCAACTATACATTCTCATTATAGATAGTGGTAGATGTACCAATATGGCATTAGCCGATTTGGTTACGAAGTTGAAGATGCCAACTGTCGTGCATCTAAAGCCGTACAAGTTGTATTGGCTAAACAAGAAAGGAGCACTACATGTAACTCAACAAGTACTACTACTAATCACAATTGGGAATTACTCTGACGAGATTCTCTATGACGTATTGCCCATGTACGCATCACACATGTTACTTAGCTAACCGTGGCTTTATGATAGAAGAGTTATTTATGATGGGTATAGGAACACCTACATGTTCAAAAAGGATGGAAGGAAGATCACACTGAATGTGATGCCGTCGAGTTAAGTTAACAAATTGTAGACAAAGCTTGCATGAGGATCAAAGAAGACTCTGATGATGAGTAGAGCTGAGCTTCAAGAGGCCATTCAAGTTGATGAGCCGACCTTCATCTTGGTCAGGTGATTATTAGAGTTGAGAGAATGAGGTGAACTACTCCTGGAAGTAAAAGAGTTGTTGAATGAATATGCTGACCTATTTTCAGAGTAGTTTTTGGAAGGATTGCTACTGTTTAGAGGCATAGAATATTACATTGACTTGATACCCAACACCACATTGCTGAATGAGCCAACTTATTGGATGAGTCCCAAACAGGCTTCTAAGCTCCAATAAGTCAATGAGCTACTAAAAAGAGGACATGTTAAGGAGAGTCTTAATCCTTGTGCTATTTCGATGCTCCTAGTGCTGAAAAAGGATGGTACCTCGTAACTGTGTGTTGATAACTAAGCCGTGAATAAGATAATGATCAAATACAGGTATCTTATCCTTAGGGTAAAAGATATGCTAGATGAATTGAGTGGAGCTAAGATCTACAACAAGATTAATCTAAAGTCTAGTTACTATCAAATTCACATGAGGTCGAGAAGTGAGTGGAAGACTGCATTTAAAACTTGACATGGACTCTATGAGTGGATGGTCATGCCATTTGGCTTGTTTATTGCCCCAAGCACTTTGATGTGATTGATGAACCATGTGTTAAGAAATCTAATGGGGAATTATGTCATGGTGTGCATTGATAACATCCTAGTGTACTTTGACAATATCTTAGTGTATAGTACTGACATGCCAAGTTACTGTGAACATCTTTGTGCTATATTAGATGTCCTTCGTATTGAGAGATTATTTAGTAATCCTAAGAAATGTTACTTTTGCTAGGAGAAAGTGGTATTTTTAGGCTATGTAATAAGTGGAGGAGGTTTAAGAGTGGATGATGAGAAGATCTAAGTAATCGTTGAGTGGTTGACTCTTACAATTTGTACCAATGTGAGAAGCTTCCATGGATTGGCTTCTTTCTATAGAAGGTTTATAAGGAATTTCAGCACCTTTATTGTACCCCTTACTGAGTTGATAAAGAAAAACACCGACTTTAGATGAGGAGAAAAGTAGGAGAGAAGCTTTGTTGAGGGGAAGGAAAAATTGACTTCAGCACCTATACTATTGTTACCTAACTTCAAGAAAATATTTGAGTTGGAATGTGATGCGTTAGGCATTGGAATAAGTGTTATCCTAATGCAGGAAGGTTGACCAATTGCTTACTATAGTGAGAAGCTTAGGGGACCTCAACTAAACTACTTTATGTACAACAAAGAACTCTTAGCGCTCATTTGGCCACTTTGAGTACGGCAACATTACCTATTGCCGAGAGAATTTGTTATATATACTAACCATAAGTCTCTGAGGTATCTTCAAAGTCAAACCAAGTTGTCAAAACAGCAAGTGAGGTAGGTTGAATTCCTCGAGGAATTCAGTTTTGTCATTAAGTACATGTAAGGTTGTCAAACTTGTAATTCTATGTAGAATCGCTAGAGGTTTAGTATAATCGAAACGTGAAAACAAAATGTTGAAATGTAAGTTTCTAAAACCTATGTAAAATAGCTTTAAAAAACTATAGAGATGCTTATAATAATCATTTAAAACTTGAAATACATGATGAAAATATAGAAATGAAGAGATTAAGTTCTTTTTTCATAAAAATTCTTAATGATATACAAGTAAACATGAACGTAAAAAGGATAAACAAAGTTAAAACTAAACTTTTTCCATTATTTATTTATTTATTTTTAAAAAAAGCAATGAATTAAGGAGAACCAAATATCTCAACTCATTTCAAATTACTGATGGCATAAATTGAATTACATAGTTTTTCTTATAATCTTTGCTATTGAAGCTAAAACCTAGGTGAAGGCTGTGAACATAAAATAAGGAACTAAGAGAGACAAAAAGAGAAAAAATAAAATAGGGTAGGAAAGGTGATGTAATACCCTGATAGTTGATGGTTTGTAAAAAAACTTAGTTGTATTGATTTATTTTTTAGTCCATTCAACTTAGATATGTTGAATCGATAAACTCGATAAAAAAATGTAAGTTTCTACCGAGTTTCTATATAAACTCGGTTAAAAACGTAAGTTTTTATATAAAAAAAAATTTTATGTACGATTTAACTTGAAAAAACTTCTTAAAATCGTAAACTCGTAGAATTGCATGGGTAAAATCACGATATTGACAACTATAAGTACAAGCAAAGAAAGAGCAACATGGTTGCATATGCTCTTTTCAGGAGACATGTGCTCCTGATAGAACTGCAGACTAGACTATTTGGGTTTGTGAGTATGGAAGAGTAGTACTCCAAGGACCCATACTTGGGCATTGTGCCAATGGAAGAATAGTATACAAGTATCATATGGAAGATGGATACTTGTTTTGAGGAGGGAAATTGTGCGTGCTAACCTGTCTGCTGAGAGGATTACTGATTAGGGAAGCCTACAATAGAGGACTCTTTAAACATTTTGGGGAAAGAAGAACATGTGAGTTGCTAAGTGAATGATTCTTCTGTTTGAGAATGAGGTGAGACATATACCAAATTGTTGAGGGCTGTGTTGTATGTAAGAGAGCCAAGTTCCAAGTTAAACAAGAGAAAGCAATGCTTTTGCCTATCCCGATGAGACTATGGACTGAGTTGAGTATGGACCCTATCTTCAGATTACCAAGGACAGCTCAAGGTAAAGATTCTATAATAGTCGTCATGGATAGATTTAGTGAGATTGAACACTTTGTGCCCTGCTTAAAGAATAATGATATTTCGGCTATTGCTTCTCTTTTCTTATAGGAGATTATTTGATTACACAGCGTATCAAGAAGTGTAGTTTCAAACAGGGACCCAAAATTCTTTAGCCATTTTTAGAGAACCCTATAGCATAGGATGGGAACCAAACTACTATTCAGTACTTCCTGTTACCCCTAAACTGGTGGCCAAATAGAGGTAGTAATTGCACTTTGGGATCATTGTTTCGAGCTGCAGTAGATAAGAACTTGGCTGATTGGGATGTCTATTTGCTCGTGGCCAAATTTGCTTATAATCGAACAGTACCTGACACTACTAAGCAAACCCCCTTCGAAGTTGTCCATGGTTTTAATCTTAAGTTACCCCTCCATCATACCTCTGTACCTATAACCAAGCAAAAAGACCCTAATACGAGAGCTTGAGCACAATCTCTACAGCAAGTCTATGATAAAGTTACTTGGCAAATTGACTAAGTCGCCAAACAAATGCGAGAGAAGACCAAGGGTAGAATGATGAAACAGTTTCAGCCTAGAGACTTGTTATGGCTATACCTAAGTAAGGAAAGGTTTCTAAGCAAGAGGAAGAACAAGCTATTTGCATGGGTTGGAGGACCCTTTAAAATCCTTTAGAAAATCAACAATAATGCCTATAGATTGGAGTTACCGGAAGATTATGGGGTTTCGAACACCTTTAACATTGTTGACCTTAGTCCACATCGTCTTAAAAGAGAATTGAGTGAAGACTAGTCGGATTTGATCCTAAACCCAAATCAACTCAAAGGGAATGACAAGAATCGGGCTACTAGGCCTTTAACCCAC
Source organism: Lumnitzera littorea (assembly GCA_024138015.1). Taxonomy (NCBI): domain Eukaryota; kingdom Viridiplantae; phylum Streptophyta; class Magnoliopsida; order Myrtales; family Combretaceae; genus Lumnitzera; species Lumnitzera littorea. The sequence continues at coordinate 87,032,759 of JAMXBB010000010.1, forward strand.
AGTCGAGCCTAAGGACTAAAGGGATTGGCAAGGCAAATCCTCCTTCTCTAGTCGACTTTTATCGAAGTTGAGTTACTCCTTACTGCCGATCAACTCTATATGCTGAGTCGTATGATTGTCCACCTCTCAGAAGCTATGTGCTAACCTAAAGAATGTCCAAACAGCAGCCAAGCCTCACGTGCCTACTCGGTCATATTTGAGCTGAACACTTGCTTTACATCACTCTTGCTGAGAGGTTGAGAGATCTACCCTGAATTAATCTTTAGCCACTCCTGCTTGAACGAGTGCATACCTACTTGGTACCTTTGCTCGGACACTTGATTAGCTTATACTCTTTTGTCTGCCTTCTCCAATGGCATCACCAATACACCTCTGCCACGTGTCTAAGACCACTTGTAGAATTTGCTACTTTAATCATTACTTTTTCATAAATATTTATTTTTACCCTTTGTATACTTTGTACGTTACTTCTTTAGGATAATACCCTTTTGTCTTTTCCTTTTTGGGTAGGTTGCCCTAAATTCTTGGGTATAAATACCCCTTGTACAAGTAGCCGTGCATTATTTGATTATCATTAATATATTGGATATTTTTCTTTCGTAAACATCATTTGTTTACTTTCATTTCGCTTTTATCTTAACCCTTAAGTAAAATTAGGTAGCGAATAACCTCACTGGACCAACTCGTACATCATATTGAGCTATGCTGTGAGTCCTCAGAGGTTCCACTAGTACGTCATATCCTTTGGAGTTGTTCGTGGGTTTGCTTACTTTCATTTATTTCTATTATTTCACATGTTTCCTCATCATCCATTTCAAGCTTTCAGTAAGCTTAAACTTACCCTTGTAACTGACCTTAGTTGTCCTCAGCCTCGGTTCGCATCACGTTCAAGTTACCTAGGTTCGAATCCTACCAAAAGCACAAAGGGTTTCATCAATTTCCCATAATTAAAACCTAGCTAGCCATGGAATTTAAAATAAAAGCATATATTACAATCAAACTTACAAGGAAATTCATGGCTGAAAGTAAGAACAAATTACAGAATTGCATAAACAATAATAGGATAGAAATCACCAATTATGTAACAATGATAAAGAAAACTCCAATTCCAAGAACTTTAAGAATGATGTTTACAACAATGGTAAGGTCTTCTCAATGATCTATGAAACAACTAACAAAATTCTCTTAGAATATCTCCCAACTTCTTCTAAAACTCTCTAGATTAAAAGGAAATGCAAAAGTCCCCAAAAATATCAACACAACGCGTATTTATAAAGTAAACAAAAGATAGCTATCGATTGATTTAGGCTAGAAATCAAAGATGGCTTAGGACCGGCTGTTTTCATTGAAGGCTTGCCATAAAGGCCAGCAGTGTTGAATGTAGGCTGACTCAAGGTCAGCAGCTTTCACTCTTAGTTTCCTTAGCCGATGCAGTTTGATTTGAGCTTCCTTCGATTGCATAAAACTCCTCCAAATTGCTCATATTTCCACGTTGAATCCTTCGAGACCTGAAATATCCAAATGAATATACTTAAGTGCCATTTCTTAATGATTTCTATAAAATCAATAATAATTCAACATAATTCACATAATGGAATATAAGTAAAATATGTCTTTATTACAACCATCTCCTTAATCTAAAAATTGAACCACACATACCTACTACACCATCCCTTTCTCTCGACTAACAACCTACACCCACGGATGTGTGCCACTTACCTGTGACTGCACACGCCAACCAACCACAACCTTGACGAACTCCATTCCAAATCTCCATAAGCCACCAATACTAAGCTCTTTTAACCCCTTCATTCGTACATACCATAACCAACTCCACACCAAAACCCCATTGTTGGACCTTCTTTCCAACAACCATTGAAGGCTAACCATCCTCACTATTATCCTCTCTCATTGACACTCTCAACGTATAGTGACCAAATCAACACAATCCTTGAACCTCTCTTGTGCTTACATCCCCATTGTCAACATTTGAACATAGACCAAACATGAACAATACTCGATCTACCCTAGTCGCCACTCCAATTTGCATCACCGCCTAAACGGCTACCAATGGCTAAGGCATTGCTCTTACACCCCCAAAGCCTAATAAAATTCACACAAAACACCATCCTCCTCTTGAATTGGTACTTAAATCCACCACTACAATCGAACCTGTGTGGCCATCTTTTTCCTCCCTCAGCCTTGCACATGCAATGCACATGATCAGGTCGACTGACTTGACCCGACCTAACTTTGTACCCTTGACCTATTGCTCTAACTCATGCTCCAAACTAACCCAATTCGCACTTCCAACTTCTTTGGTCCAATTCTTTTGGTTTTTAACTTATAATTTTTTTAATTATTCATTTATTTATCTATTGTAACCAAAACCTAAAACAAAAGTAAAAAAAAAAAAAAGTAAGAAAAGGAAGAAAAAAAAAAAGAAAGAAGAAAAAGCAGAAAAAAAATGAAAGAAAGAAAAAGCTTAGTTTCATTTTATTTATTTATTTTTCAATCAAAATAGTAATAAAAAATTAGAAAAATAATAATAAAATAAAAAATAAAAGANTAATAAAACATTAGCAGATGGGTTAATTTTAATTTTGAAAAGTGGGTTAAGTTTACATTTTTAACCAGGCTAAAGTTATTTAAAGAAATTTTTGTAAAGGGTCCTAATTAGGGTTCTATTCTTGGAAACTCTAAAGTAGTCATAATTTAGAAAGGGACTATATTTTTATTGACAATTAAATAAAAAATAAATGAAATAATAAATAAATAATAAATTTATTTTATCAATTAGAAAAACTTGCTTTTTGAATGAATAAAAATAAATAGACCCTTTCTAAATTATGACTACTTTAGAGTTTCCAAGAATAAAATCCTAATTAGGACCCTTTACAAAAATTTCTTTAAATAACTTTAGCCTGGTTAAAAATGTAAACTTAACCCACTTTTCAAAATTAAAATTAACCCATCTGCTAATGTTTTATTAAAAAAAAAAAACTTTGTACATTTAATCCCAAATAGTGATTATGTAAGCACCTCCGGGGCGATGTAAAAAATGAAAAACTCATTTTTTCCATTTTAGTTTAAGTTATGCAATTTTTTGATTGAATCTCATGAGGTAATTTTGAAAGGTGATTTCAAGAGGTTAGATCTAAATTTAGAAAGTTGATGGGTTCCATAAGGGTTTAAAAAGCTTAACCCTCGAACTTAATTTTTTGTTTCTCAAAACCGTTTTATAAAATTGGTTTTGTCAAAATACCAGTAGCAAAATTATAACTAATCCACTCAATTGGTTATAATTTGACTCTTTTTCCTGACTTCGGTTGGGTGGCAACTCTAAAATGTTTTCAAAAATAAAAGAACTTGTTTTCTTTAAACCTTAGTTGATGGTCAGTATTAAATAGGTAAGGTTTAATGTTGATCAATTTAAAAAAGACTAATTAATAAAACCAGGAAAATATCAGGCTTGACAACCAGGTCGATTCATTAGGGGTTGGGTTGGTATCCTACTATTCCTCTATCTTTCCACTTGTTGGGCTATTCATATAGCCTCATCCATTGTAGTAAATTTCTAAAGTTCTACAATGTCTCAAATATCACTTCTTAATCCAGTAAGGAATCTAGACATTATTCTAGCCGATGGCTCATCCACTTCATAGTGAATCATTAGTATTTGAAATTCTTGAACGTATTTATCAACACTTCAGCCTCCTTGCTTCAACTCTTAAAGCCGAGCATTGCAAATAATTATCTGATACAAACTTGTTTCTGAGTATCCTCTTTATCTCAAGCCAAGTATTGACCTCTCTATATCTTCTTGTCTCCTCATGATTTGAAAGTTCTTTCACTGTATGGCGGCATATCCTGAGAACTCAACAACAACAGTCCTCACCTTCTTTCTATCCTCATATTGGTAATAATAAAAAACACGTTCAATTTTCTCCTCGTAATCCAAATAATCATTTGCACTCTCAAAACCATTGAAGCTCGAAACTTGAAGCTTCACATGGTTGGTGGCTCGAGGTGCTCTAACTCACTCTTCTTCATCATTATCCATATCTACCAAGTCAATCCTTCTTCTCACTCATTCTCCTACTCCTCTAACTTGAACTTGTTGAGCTGAGTTTTGACCCTTGATATGTTGGGTAGCTTATCAAGTATTCTATATAGTCTCAACAAGTCGATAGGCCATTACATGAACAACTTTAGTTAGGTCAGCTAAGAGGTTAGTTACCTCATTTAATCTCTCGTCTATGCTTCTAGTAATGCCCTAGAGCTTTCGGCCATACTAGATAACACCATTGTTGTCATCCCTAATGCTAGCATTAACATTTATATCTATCATTTCTTCGATAAATCTAGTTTCAAACTTTGAATTCTAAGATACAATTAACACTATTTCTCTAAACTAAACAACATGCATACTTTCCATACAAATTTCCAATTAATATTGATGAACAAATCACTATACCGAAACTTACTCTATTCTCAAGTGTCTAAAACAAGGAAAAATAAAGTATTCTTGAGAACAAACTACCATACTCCATTAGTTACTTAAACACCTTAGTGATTCTCTTTGCAACTTCAACACATTGCTTCACAAAATATAAACACAACTTACCCAAAAAAAACCTTTGCTTTAATACCAAGATGATGCCGACTAAGACCAAGAACAGACAAGGTAGATCATAAGGATAGGTCTAAGCTTACCAAAAGCTTAAAAAATGTGATGGGATTGTGTGAAAGTAGTAAAAGTAGAGTAAGCAAATCCATGAACAGCTTCGAAGATATGATGCACCAAAGAACTTCCAAGGACTCTTACCATAACTCAATATAATGCACAAGATAATTTGATGAGGTTACTCACCACCTAGCCTCGCTTAAAGATTAGGATAAGAGTGAAAAAAGTAAACAAGCTAACAAGAGCGACGTTCACAAAAGAGTATATTTAGTATATTGATGATAAGATGATGATTCATTATCTGGCTACATGTATAGCAGGTATTTATACCCAAGAAATTAGGGTAACTTGCCTAAAATGAAAAAAAGACTAAAAGGGTAATGTTTAAAAGAAATAGTTTACAAAGAGTAATGAAGGGTACAAATGATAATTCAAGTAAATTAATGATTGGCTTTGCAAATTCCTTTACGTAGGTCTAGGATATGTAATAATAGCATATTAGGGATGCTTCTGATAAAAATAGACAAAATAGTATGGTCATGATGGGGGCCGAACAGGGGTGCCAAGCAAAGGTACTAGGTAAAGTTGGGTTTGTTTAAGAAGGAATGGTTGTGGATATGTGTTGGAACTTTCGGCTTCTCAACACTAATGTTATCGATTAGGTGGTTGACTCAATTAGGGTCGAGTATGGGTGTATGAGGGATTGGGCTATTAATATAGCATTCAACTAGTCGACACATAATTTTTGAGAGATTTGTAGTTATTGGCTCGACATAAGAAGTTGGTCGGTAGCAAGAATTAGCTTAGCTTCGGTAGAAGTGGATTGGAGTAGAAAGATTCGCTTTGTTAGTCCTTCTAAGCCTTCGAATTAGCTGCAGGTTAGAGGTTCAATAGCCCGATTCTTATTAGTTCTTATGTCAAGTTGGGAGACTTGCAACTTCGTGCAATTGAAGCACTCGAGGTATCCCTGTAGAGTTTCATTTGGATACTACTTGATGTTGTAGATTATGAACAAGTCTCTTCTTAGGACCTCAAAGCTTAGGAAGTTTTGTTGGAATTTGCTTGCCAGGTCGTCAAATGATATGATGAAACCATTAGTAAGGTATTGAACCATAGCAACGTTGCTTTTGTTAGCATGCTCGGAAAATCCTTGCATATGATGCATCCGTAAAGTTATGTAGGCTCATCATGGTACAAAAGTAGATGAGGTGGTAATTTGGGTTGGTGGTTCCATTGTAGGCATTAAGGTATGGTGTAGGAGTCTTGCATTTGTAGGTAAGGTTTCTTCAAGGATCGATAAGACAAATGGACTCTTTGTTATTATGGAGCATGATACCCAAGCAAATGACTCCACTTTCTTCTGGTTGTACACATTGGAAACGTGACGAATGTGTTCTTCTAGCTCTTGGACGTCATTTCTTCGAAAGCATTTGGCAATTACTTTGGGGACAAGTCGTCAACTAGTCTACTTATCACTATATGCTCACCTTGTGTATGTGTTTTGCTACAATTGTGATTCAACCAATTATGTAGGTCTTCTGAACTTGTTGGTCATTTTATGTTTGATTACGTAAACACACCAGGCGTGTAGTTCGTTACTCATTGGTTTTTGGTTTGGAAGAGCTGATATTTGCCTCCTCATTAAATCATTTCTAGGATGCATACTTAAGTATTGCAACGTCTTCATGCAAGATAACATTGGACTCTTAGGTCTTTTTTGCTTTCTTCAAGCATTTGTTAGATAAAGAGCATTAGTTGTTGAATCTCATAAGCTTAGGTTTCTGGTGGTAAGGGCATTGCTGAACATTACGGTGGAGGCGACATGTTGCTGTCATCTGGTTGTGACGTATTGGCGTTGCCTAGTTGTGAGGCATGTGGATTATTGTTTTTGGTTTTAGCCATCTTGTGTGGAGTAACCTAAAACAATGAGCATCAAAATGTTGGTTATGGTTGAACCAACTTCAAGTGATATAACGGATATGGCCTAATGAGGATTAGGTTCGTTAAGCTCCTTACTCTTAGTGCCTGTAAAATGCCCCTAGTAGATATGTCCATGAGGACCTTTTAACACTTAAGTCAACAAGGAGGACTCTAAAATGGGGAATTGGGGGGGTGGGGGGTGTGGTTTCCAAGTAGTGGGATACTTAAGGAACGTGTTTGGACAACAAGAAAGTATAGAGAGAAGAGTGATAAGATTAGATTGTAGTGTGATTATAGAGTCTTGGATCGATGTTTGAAATCCCTTTACCTGTCGACCCCTTTACATTATTTATAATGCTAAGGGGTACAATTACCTGAATATGTATCAACTTAGGGTTCGTCAATACCGATAGCTGACGAAGGACATGTGTTATAAGATTGATAGGGTGGCTTTAGGAGTTAGTTAGCTTCAATAATGCTATCTGCTACGTTTATGGTCTATAAGGCTGACATTCTCAAGGCATATCAAGTGTACTAGTTGTATTATAGATGTTAGGTGCTAATTAATGAGGAGGGATAGGATGTTGATGCTAAAGACAAAGAGAAGGTGAAGAGGCAGGCAAGGTGGTCTACGTACATAGCTGGTAGCGAGCCAAGTACTAGGAGGCTTGCAAGGCTAAAAGCATCTTTGCCCTACAAACAAACCGTGGTCAATGTTTAATGAGTCTTAAAGCATATTTTAATAATTCAAGAGATGCTCCTACATTAAAATCAAAGTTTAGGGATATTATTTTCAATCTATAGGTTATTTACTAATTTATCAAAATTTAGGACTTTAAACAGCACTTTAGAAGTTTATGGGGGCTAATTCGTACTTAAGTTAAACTTTTGGGATGTTATTTACATTTTCCCAAAAATTTATAGACTTTGAAAATATCAATTCATCCCATCTATTTGCCATTTGGACTTTCATTTTGGAAAAAAATAAAAGCAGTTGAAAGAAAACTAAGGGAAGAGCTCAATATATTAGATAATTAATTTAGATTTACATTGAGTAATCCTAATAAGGCTGGTAGAAATATTTAAGAGAAGAAGTAGTGTTTGCATATGATATTCATTAACCTTAAGAAGATATATTGATGGAGTTTTAAAGAAACCAGAAAGAGAATTTTGAGTAAAGGAAAAAGCTTGAGGGTAGTTTAGATCTGGATCATGTAAAATAATATTGAGATGTAGTGATAAAGATAAGCCATCGAGAGATTTGGCAGTCATATGACTACCATTTCCTGCTAACACACTAAATTATAGAGAAAGTGTTGTAGTCAAACCTAATGTTTAACTAACCTTGTTTGTAAGAAATTGTGAGTACTCCCTAAGTCTATTAGAATTGTAGTATCATGGTTATTAATGGTGCCTCTAAATCACTAAGTTTGTGGTACTTGCATACATAATAATGCATGGAAACTAATGATGCATGAATCATTCAAATGATTTATCATATCTTGTTCTCTATCCACATTCTGACATAATTCCTCTTACTCCTCATTTTCATCATCTTTTAATAAAAGAAAAAATTTTGCTTTACATTTATGGCCACAATTGAAATACTCATTATAATTATAGCATTAACCTTATTCTTGTAGTGCAAGCGTTTCATGTAGCTAACAATTTTCGTATAGCAATTAGTTATAATGATGTAGGTTTGGGCAATAAGGGTAATTGGTTTAAAAGAAGTGGTATGGATGCTACAATAGAGAAATTTGAAGTTTAGGATAATGAAGGTGTGGGTTTACTGAATTCGGAAGAGTTAGATGATCTAGGTGTATAAGATGAATTATAGGAATTACGAAATGATGAAAATGGTTTTAAAAATTGTTTAGCTACTTTAGCTTCATATAATTTTGCTAACCCAATTGGTTGCATTGAAGAACTAGGTTGAGTAGCTTAGACATCTCTTCTTATGCTATCTTACTATCTTTCAATCCAAAAATGAAACAACTTATGTGGAATGGGTATGGAATAACAACTACTTGATTTGACAAATTTTTGAATTCTAATTAATATTTCTCAATAGTACTAACCTCAATTAATTTGACCAATTACCCTTAAGCATTATCATACCGTGATGGTCTAAAGCATAATTTTAATGCTTTTATAAAGTTGGTCTATGAACTCAATTATTGATTTAAATGCATATTGAAACCATTTTGAATCCTTATCCTCCATAGGAAAAGAATTTTAGCAATTCTTTGTTCATTTGAGACACTATGGAAATTAAACAATTGGTCTTCCATAAAAATCTAGCGAAGAGGATTATGACCATTGAATTTGGGTAATTCTAATGCAATCCTTTCAAGAAATTGTTGGAATTGTTTAAAGAAGATGATGATGAATTAATATTTTCATAATTTTTGGAAGAATTACTATTCATCTGATTCTATATTCCAGTTAAATTGTCCATCATCTTTATCACAATTTGCTGAATGCTTGTATTCAATTGTTTGACTGTATCTTAAAGTTCTTACTTCATCTCCTGTCTTAAAGAATCAATTTCATCCTCAACATTAGCAGCTCTTGTTTGAGGTGTCATGAAAGAATGAGAGCACCAAAATATTATACTTAAGCCCTTCCCACAAAGAAATCCGTAACAAATCTAGTGTAAACCAAATCCTCACAAGTCATTATCTCTCGAACTTTTATTCTAAATCTCTCTCTCTCTCTCTTAGGGTTACCTTCAAGGTGAACTATCAAATCTTAATCGCTCGTTGTTTTTTTGTGTTTCAGTATTTATTAAGTATTTCATTGATAGATCTTGATGCTGACTATTGATCATTTCCTTTTTGCGAGGTATCAATTGAAAGGAAAGGAAGATAAAATTCAAGCTTACTAAATTTTAAGAAACAAAAGAGAAGAGAAGAGAAGAGACTAGAGTTTGCTTTGAGAATAGCTAACCTCTGATTTCGTGTCTTTTTTATTTTTATTTTATTTGTATTTTTTTATTTTTTATGCTTTGCTACTCATAGATTTCCGCTTACTCTCGTTACAATTGCTACTTTGCTATATCCCGATGCATTATACATGCCATATCCGGTTGATTATCATGCATGACTTCCAAAATAAATCATTCAGTGATAAAATCTTTTAGCCAACTCGGCTCTGTAGTCTTCCTGTGCATCCTAGCTATAACAATGCCCAGGGTAAATAACATGTTTATTATGTATATGTAAAAAATAATTTTTAAAATCAACGCCGATATGACATAATTTTGAGCCTAGATTCATTCGTGGTCCGGATTGCACCAAACTTCATTTTCTTTCTTTTTTCTTTTTTCCCAATAAAATAATTAATCCAAGTCCAGTTGAGACTTCACAGTTTACTTAAACTGGTATCTTTCGTGTCTTTATGAACTAACAAGGTCTACCTCGCATGAAAATTTTAATTCTTATAAATATCTGTACTTTTTTTTTTCTTTTTTCTTGTCTTGCTAACATTTCGACTTCCTTCAAATTGCATATGCATGTCTTGACTCTGAAAATTGTTTGCTACCTTGAAATATAATTCTATCCTCGAGCAATTCACTATGACCCCAAAAGACCAATTTTCACAATTTTTCGAGTTCTTTTACTTTGTATTTATTAGGGGAATGGAACAAAAACGGGTAATCGACAGATCTAGGCGTTTCTCTCTCTCTGTCTTTCTGAGCTTGGAGAGGAAGGAGGAAAGCAGAAAAGATCGTGTCTTGAGAAAGGCCGAAGGGTGAGCATGTGAAGATCAACGTGGACGGCTCTTAGCTATCAGCGTCCGATCGAGCACTTGTGAGCAGAGTTGTAAGATGGTAGCCAAGGGAAACTAGTTTTTGTCCTTTTTAAGATATTAAAAGCTTATTTGGCAAAAAATAAAATAAAATAAAAATTACAAAACTTAAACCTGGATGAGAATGTGATATGACGAGATTCTATTATCTCATTTTTTATTTTAATACCATTGGTTTTGTCGATCATCTTATTATTTATTTTTATATTTTAAATTTAAAAAATTAAATTTATAAATCGTTTAAAAATTCAGATTTAAATATAATCAAAATTAAAAATAAAAAAAATGACAGCATCAATCCCGTAAATAAAAGGATAAAACCTAAAAAAATCCATTAAAATATAATTGTACTTGAGTATGTGTTTTCTCTCTCTCTCTCTCTTCTTCTTCCTCTTCTTCTTTAAATGTAAATCATGTTCTAAAATGGATAACTTTTAACGCTAGGAGAAACCGATGGATTAGTGATCGCATCCCTCATTTCCACTCTAGAAATACATCCTTTTTGTTTTATTAAGTCAATCGATTTCATGACCATGTATCATCTTCTAGTCTCGCATGAAATTAAAAAATGGGTAATATATAAATAAAATTGATCCTTAATTGGGTTAAAAAAAAAATACCATTGTTTGTCATGGAAGGAATTTTATGATCTTGGACTAACTTTGTACACTAATGCGTAGTATTATTCAATTAGTGCATTAACTATAATTTGCCAACAGGAGTGACAATAGACTGTTTCCGCACTTTCAACTTATGTTCCTTTTTATTTTGAAACTAATAAAGAGAACAACTTAATAGGTTGTGCAAAGTTCTCCACTAGGGGGGAAAAAAATCTATTATGGAGTAACCCTATACTTCGTTCATAACACTTTTTCATTATACTTTAACTACTCGAGTATCCGTGACGATGATAAAAAGCCAACCTAAATATCGAGGAGAGAAGTAAAGGCCAACCCAAATAGACGTTTAAATAGTTATCTAAATGGGAAAAAAAAAATTTGTAAAAGAAAAATCAAATCCTATTTTCTTAACTTATTTTGCAAAATAATTTGAAGGTCTATTAGTTTCTAAACGGCATATAACACATCCAATGAACCTTCTAGCTTTTTGTTTTTATTTTTATTTTTCCTAACTATTAGAGAGGGGGAATTTAAATGCTGATTTATCATGATAAAAGATTAATAGTAATGCTGCTAGATTACAATGATTTCGGTAAATGAACCTTTTAGTTAACCCATCAATCATAGTTAGTAGTGATCATTAGACCAAATTAGCCATTAACCATCGATTCATGGGTTGGCAATGAAATAGGGTTGGGCCTAGGTTAGTAGCCCTTGAACCATAAGGTTTTTGATTTTTTCTTTTTCAAATTTCCCTTTATTATTATACATAATTTATGGACTATTCTTCTTTCTTTTTTTTTTTCAACTAGATCTAAAATTTTATGTTGTTACTCGTGAATCGAAAACTTCATTTTTGGTTTAATTTTTTTTATTATGAAATAATTCATTTGGATCTTGGGAGCGTGAATATGTGATGTTATATTATTTATATATATATAGTATATTAATTATTATATTATATATATTGTATATTTGTTTGTATTATATATATAGTATATGTATAATATGTTTGCATTGTTTATATCGTATATTATATATTATATATATATATATATATTTTTTTTAATTTTTGGGATTGGCCTGACTTCGAATCACAGTTCAGTAGCACACCAACTTGATGGATCGCTATAGTTGAATCGCTTAGACCCTTAGGATCTGGATCAATTTATAATTCAAAACCTATCTTTACATAGGTCTAACCGCAGTAGGATCAATTTTAATAGAGTAATAAATAGGTACATCAGTAGTCTATTTATCTTAGTTATACCCTTTATTGAGGTAAGTATATAAAATAGACAAGACCATATGTTCCTTGCATGGAAGACTATATAATCTCGCTTATCTTATATATAATATATTTTATAAAGAATATTGCTAAGAGTAGGTAGATTAATGGTCTTACTTTTTTTTTTTTTTTACCCTTCCAATGAATAGATTATGCTTTATGCATTATAGTTAATGGAGCTATCAAAGAAATCCTTTAGGTAAAAGGATAGATATAGAATTTCATTATTTTGCACATGGGAATTGGGAAGAGTTTGTACTCTTGTGTTCACTTAAAGCAGCATTACGTTTTCACATTTGCACATGACTTATCCATTTGTTTTTTCACCTTTCAAATAGAGATCCAACCTTTTTCTCTAACATAAAATGGAGATCACTAATGCAATTCATTAAGGTGATGACCTTACCTTATAAAGAGCAAAATTGATAACAAAAAAGATTCAATGGTAACGAGTTCTTATTAGTAATAGATAAATACTAATAATATTTAATTATATATTAATGAGACAGTTATTTATTAAAATTTTATTGATATTTATTTATTGTCAATAACAATACTTAACATTATAGAAGAAATCATTTTACAAATTTTGAGATCATACATAAATCCCTAATATTTCTCCTCATCTGATGCCCCTGCACCGATATAGATCCAATTTGAAACAAGATTTGTGAAAGCAAAATCCAAAACCACTATAAAACGACAGACCCTGGTTATATGAGTTCACACAGTGGGAATTTTAAGGATAATCTCTTACGATATCTTTGAGGTTTTTGATTTATGCATCGTGGATGGAAAAATGAGGTAACGCTGCCAAATAAATGTGGATAACCATTGTCCTGAACAAATACATACATACACATATATATATATATATATATATCGTTGTATATATGCAGTCATATGATGGCCGACCCATCATGTGTTTTTCACATCATTCACGTGTCACTTTCCCTTTTTGATCATCTTCATTTTTCACACTTGGAAAACGTGACGGAATAGACGTAAAAAAACGACTTAGCTAGCGGCTCATATTGATTCGATATGTTCCTTGGTTTATTTGTGTAATAATTAATAGTGGGGAAACCCACACTTCATCATGGGACATAGGCACAGGTTGACATCTTTTTCTTCTTTCCTATGTAAGATGCTGCAAGGGTCTTTGGTTATTGTGGGTGAAGTTTGCTTTCACAACCCTTCATTTGGGTGATACATAAAGTTGAGGGATGGTACACTCTAAATGCATCATGCCTCAGTGTTTATCTCAATACCTGATTTATATTCTCCATTGCATGTTCAAACAAATACTCCAAGGTAATATATCGAGTATCAAGTTTAACTGTCCTTAGATGTTAGTATTCTAATCGGTTTCTTCTCCAATCACAATCAACTATTTATGAGTAAGAAAAGAAATAATGAAAAATAAAGTAAAATTGTGTTTTGATCATACTTTAATGGAGCCAGACGATTGGCTTTAAGTGTAAATATAGTACGAGTATATATACTATCTTGTACCATATTTATCTTAGGTTTTTTTTTTTTTTTTTTCATCTCTGCATGATATGAAACATTCAACTGCGTATAAACAATCGCATGTAAGCTCTTATGGTATCTTGAAGCACTTGTTAACATTGTAAAATTATCCTATCAACGAATGCGTGGATATAGCACGAAATAACCACCTTGAGCGCATGTGGTAACATGTTATATGCAAAAAAGTTGACGTACGTGAAGGGATATGAACAAGAAAAGGAGCATGTGAAGTCCTTCCGTTTGGCCCTTCAAGAATTAGGTTCACGTCGGGCTTCAGTTTTGCATGAACATGCACCGATATGGCAACACTCTTGGAAAGTAGATGACAATTTTGCTAGATATGGATATATTGCAACTCCACTTGCCATAAAACTCCAGTTTATGTTCGGTAGAATTTATGTGACTGTTCCAAAAGGTCTTTATTCATGCGCACTTGTGCATGTGCACTTGTTAACATCACTTATGCCCCTAGTTTAAACTCAACGTGGTCTATAAATACATATCATATATTACAAGTATATTCGAATTAATAGCTTCTGTATGGAAGAAAGGCATTTCTAGTTATGATATTGGGTTGATTGCAAAATATACCCTAAAATTGTCTGTTGGGTGCGAGATAAATTTTCCATACTTCAAATGCATGATGTTATATACCATAATTTTTGGAAATATACACATACGTCAGAACACACTGGCAAAACCCTAAAACCATAGCAGATAGGACAATAAATAGTGATAGTCGTGAATATATATGCCTATTTTCAGAAACTAGGGGTAAAGTGTGAGTGAAGATGTTTAAGACATTTTGAGAATATAAGTGCAGCTTGTCATAAAATTTTACCTAAACTTCATTCTAGATTAGATATGTGTACACAAACACATATCTATAGGATTTTAGCACGAAATTGATGGCTATGTGAACTATACGAGATAACTGACCTACATCCTTTGCTTCAAATTCACACGTCTTAACTGTTGCACCCATCGAGAAAAGTTGTACAGATAAATCAAATAGGATGTTATATATATATATATATATATTAAGAACCATATATTAGAGCAAAACAGAAGCATCTAATTAGTTTATTTATTCATATAGAGATGAAATAGTGTCGGTCTAGCGTTTTTTACCCTGGAATTAGTCATGGCCCCTGGAATGATATCATGTAGTGTAGGTGATCCACCGCTTGAGTGAAGTAAAACCAACCAGCTAACACATGACGGGCTTGACATTTGATAGAAAAGCATCCTCTCTCAATATAATTTCACATATAACATCGATATAGATTATATATCGACTATATAGTTCTTTACTTTTACAATTCACGGAGCATATCACTCTCTATTATATATCTATGTAATACAGCATATGAAAATAACAAGCTTATTTTGCATTATACACAAGCCTATACTAATTAAGTGATTGCATGTCCATTTATATTAAGACACTCTCTATATGGATAGCAATACTTCTTTTTTTTTTTTTTTTACTAACTAGATTTCAATTATTTAATCCCCATTAAGCAATTGTATGGACCAAAGATCCTCCATGCTCCAATAGTTATCATTGGATTCAGCAGCCATTGGGGTAGGATCAATGGGGTAGCCCTCCATTGTTGTGGTGATTGTTGTGCCGTGTTGGTGGTGATGATGATGATAAGATGGAGAAAAAGTTTCCATTGGTTCAGCCATACCACAAGACATCTGGCTTGATGATGTTGCTTGCTCATTGTTCATCTCACTAGATGAAGAGCATTGGTGACCAACAGGAGGAAAAGTTTCTGATGCTTGTTTCATGTGTTTTTGGATTCTGGTCCTCCAAAAATTCTTTATTTCATTATCAGTCCTTCCCGGCAAATGCTTTGCAATTTTCGACCACCTGTTTAATTGGAAAAAAAAAAAAGAAAAAGAAAAAAAGGTTCAAAAATTAAGTTCGAATCATTCTGATTGTCCAGGTGAAATTAAGTGATATATGCTAATAGATGAACAGGATTCAAAATCACTTATTTCCAATCATGTTTCTAACCCCAATAATTAGAGATACAATATATCTTTCACTCTTAAAGGAAAAAGATACTAATGAAAATTTAGTGATTTCTATAAAATTGTTTGATCCATTGAAATAAGGTATCAACCTTTGAATATTGTCATTTATTTGTTCTTTACGACAGATTTATTTTTCATCTAATTAATAGAAATCCATCTTTTCCTTATTTGATAAAAGAAGAAGAGGAAGACAAACAAATAATGTTTTTTACTCTGAAAGGGAAAAGTGTTGCAAATCGAACGTACAGATGCCAACAAATAGAACGAGCCTTCTTAGTTAGATGTACCATATGGTTGTTTTAGATAGAATTTTGTCTATGCTACCCCATATTACATTGAAACGACTCTCTGTATTGGCGAAATCTAGATTACGTGATATGAATTGACACGATCGTAAAATCAGTTAAATTAAAACTGATTTGACATGATTTTAATACCGATTCGAATTTGATACAAAATGGAATCTGAATGTCAACGATAACCTGAATTTCCCACTACAAAGCGAATAGGCCGACACCGAGAAAAATCAACAAGCTGTGTTCAGTAACAAAAGCAACGAGTAGTGCATAATTATGCGTTCTTAATTAGCATATACTTATGTCAAAATCAAAAAACTTTTATGTTTGTTTGAGGCAAATCTATGTTCTTGCAATCTCATTATTATCACGTTTTAACTGAAATTAGCACTAATTTTACATATATATATATACACAGCCAAATAACTAGGGCGACGAAAAAGGAGTTCAATAGGGATACAGAATTATAAAGACGTTGAAAGAGGACAAATGGATAAAAACACGTGCTAGTTTTAGAAAATGAATTGCTAAGGGTTAGCAAAGAAGAGTTATTTTACGGTTAGATGAATAGGATTATTCAATATATCATCTAAACATAAAAGTTTTTACCGCATTAATTTTTTTACCCATTTTAACATTATAAAGAGCCCAGCGAAGGGAGAAAAAAAAAAAAGAAAAAAGAAAAAAGAAAAAGAAGTGGAAGAAAAGAGAGAGAAAAAGGAAGAAAGTTTATCCGCGTATGTCAATGTCCTTGGGAATTTCCAGGAGGACCAACGGGATGTGAAAAAGAGCCAAAAGTGTATGGTTTATGTCAACTTCAACAACCCATATAAGAGAATATTAACATGTGACCAACTACATTAGGTTTAGCCCGAAAAGGAAGCTCTTTATTTCCAAATATACTTGATTTGGATGCACAACTCATTCCGGATACATTAACAAACAGCTGTCTTTACAAGGAAAATTAGTTACACATTTTGAAGGGATTATTACCAATGCTTTGAAATTCAATTGTCAAATAACAAAAAATAAAAAGTAAAAATATCAAATTAACCGTAAAATGTTTTGAATAAAATATAGAAATTTTGATTACATAATATATGGACTAACAAAAGGTTATCAATTACCATCTTGATAAAATAAACTTTTCATGCTATAATTTTATAAATCCACCAAAAATAAAGAAATTGCATTATATACTATATGGATTGTTAAGAAATTTTTAAGGGTGTCAATTAATAAAAATAACTTCCTCATGCGATAATTTTATGAATCCACCAAAAATATAGAAACTGTGAAATTAAGGGTGTTGAATAGTATTTTGATAAAATAAATTCCTCATGCTATAGTTTTAAGAATCCACACCCTGAAGATCCAAAGAAAGGAAGGTATGAATAAACTCTCTTCAACGGTATCATGGACAAACACTTGAAAAGGAAAGAAGGAAAACACAATTCAATGAAAAAAGAGAAAAAGGGAAGACAAATGATTCAAACATGAAACGTGGGAAATTTAGTGGACAAGAAAAATATAACCTACAACATAAGGTTTGCTAAGAAATTTTCCTAGCCAAGAACTCCAATTCCCATGTGTTGAAATCAATTTGGTGGCTAGGAATTGCCCTACCCCACAAAGCAAATCTTTCCTTACTAGGTTCTTCCCTTTATTTGATTTGTTCGGCTCCAAGGTAGTACAAATTGGAAATATATATTCCTTCAAATGTTCTCCTAGTGTTGATCAATATGGTATAAGATACAAGGAACAATATTCCTATGGATTTTTTTTTTCCCTTTTAAATCCGATTAAACTTTTGTTTCATATTTACTTTTATATATTTTATCAAATTTTGTTTAATTGCATTGTCTAAATGTATATATAAGCTAACCTGTTTCCCCACTTAGCATGCAGCTCCATGATCAAGAGTTGTTCCTCGGGTGTAATATTGCCTCTACGGACATCCGGCCGAAGATAGTTCAACCACCGGAGACGGCAGCTCTTTCCGGTACGTTTTAGACCTAATCAGAATAATTCAGTCATGAAATCAATAGAAATGATAAGATTAATATCAACTCTATTGATATCAAATGACTAATGTCCTGAAGGTATAGAAAATATGACCAATCTAGGGTTTGATTTCATTACCGGCAGCTTTGGCTAGGGAATTCCAAACACCTTCACCATGATTTGCAATATAGTTCATGAGAATAAGATCTTCCTCCATGGTCCATGGCCCTTTTCTCACTTCTGCCTCTTGAGAGTTGCATGGTTTCTTGTCCATTTTTAAAAGAGTGTAAAAAAATATAGGAGAGAGGTGGAGAGAGAGAGAGAGAGGGAGAAGGATAAAAAGATAATGAGAAATAATGAGCTAGTTGGTTGGCCTTTTATAGAGGTTGGACTGATTTTTTTACAATGTAAATTAGATTAATTCAAATAAGTGATTAACAACTTTAATTTAATGCTAATCTTTTCAGTAAATGATTCATTATTATCAATATATCTATTTATTTTTTACCGTAGAAAAGTAGTTATAGTATTGACGGTGAGCATATTACTCAGGGTGACGTGATAAATTATGCATGCACGATAGGCACCAGTCCTAAGTTGACATATAGTTATATACATCTATAACTTTATTTTAGTTAAAAAAGAAAAAAGAAAATACATATATATATATATGTATGTATGTATGTGTATATATACATGTCTACAGTGATGATCCAATGAAAATACCTCTAATTATTATTAGAAATATACATATTTTTGTATAAAAATATCATTTGGACAAGTACTAAGATTTGATCCTTAAACTATTAATTGGATGCAAGAAAATCTTCTAAACTTCCGAAGTATGACTTTACCTCTTTTTAACTTTTGAAAATAGTAAATAATCTTAAAAGTACGCAATTTGAAAAGTTATAGAAATATAAGGTCAAACTTTTGGAGCACAAGATCAATAATTTAAAAGATGTATTATAATTTTCCCCATAATTTTTTACATGTCAAATATTTGCTCCATAATTCATAAATTTGTAATGAACTACTCCCATGTGCAATGTGGAAAAAGAAGACAGTTTTACTTGGTATATCTTATTACTTTTATTAAATACTCAAACAAAAAAAAAAATTATATGTTAGTAAAAATGGAATCATATGCAAGGAGAATATATAACTAGAGTTTCATTTTCAAAATCAAGTGAAACACGCATGTAAGATTTTTTCTTTTGTTACCCAAAAAATCTTGCACAAGCAATTCACCAATATATGATCTGCTTACGTGACTATTAAAATATAGTACACAATAATAATCAGAGAGGTGAACAATTAATAATAACTATTTTTATTATAAAGTTGTGAACCAAGAAAGTGTGTAATAGCAAATCGACCAATAGATTTTAAAGTGGATCTATTTGCCATAAAAAACAAAATGCCTAATTGGATAATTGAGTACATATGATCCATTTGCTAAAGAAAAATATATTAATGGTTGGTTACAGAAAATATATGTCCTTAGTGTACCATAAAAATCCAACTGGCTTGATGTTTGCTTCAGTAGCTAGCATGTAGAGTTAACTGTCCAATCAATTGAAAAAGCTTAAGTTGGTAGATATATATGAGTTTGGACATCATGAAGAGCCTGCAAGAATTAACATCACAATACATGGAATCCAAAACATAATCTTTGATATCATGTTGAATCTAGTTTAATATCCAATTAATCTAAAAATTTAAACTTTTCAGATCCGATCGTTATTACAATATCACAACACGATTCAACTACTCTCTATACATAGTATTTTGATCAACTATTTGCTGAAATATCCTCTTGAGCTGGAAACCGCGCTCCTTTTCACGATAATAAAATCAAGAACATCAAGGCTATATAACAAAGTTCACGATCCCCAGTAACAATGGATCGCTTGCATAGATTTTCTTTGGGACTGCGAATTTATCAAAAGAAAGGTCTTAAATTCAAATATGAATATCTTACTTATTTTTGCCTTTGAGTTTAAGGATGCAACTGGATGGGTTGTTAAAGGGTATTTAATCCGTTTAATCTCGATAAAAACCCTATAAGATTTAAGATTAGATTCTAAGATTATAAGAAAACCCGATAGAAAATCCGATATGATAAAAAAAAATATATATTAATAAAAATATTTACTCTTAACTTATACAACATATATATTTTATATAAGTTTTATATTATATAATATATTTAATTTTCAATTTTTATTATTGTATAAGTCTATAAATATAATATTAACCTTATTTAACTTCTTTCCTTTTATTCTCTATTTAATCTCATATAAACTTTATAAAAACCTGTCCTAAACCCTATAAGATCAAAAACCTTATAGGGTCGGGTTTTGGGAATAGGGGATAAAACCCTATAGGATTTTTATGGAGTTTTAAAAAATGTTAAACCCTTTAGAGATGATTTCGAGCTTTACGAAACCCATTTCAAACTCACTCCGATTGCATTCCTATCGAGCCTTATGTGACAAAATTCTTTATCACTCGTGAAACTGTTATTAGCCTCTAGTATTAATCAACACCTATAGGACTTTCAAAATCTTAGCAATAATGTGATAATTATTTATGCGAAGTTTGCATATGTCAAGGCTTTTCGATATTGCATTTTAGTGTCCGCCCTTTTCAATATCCTATAGTTTGAGGTTTGGAAGAGATTCGACACTAAATTGTAAAATTAAAACTGTTAAAAGACACAAAATTTTGAGATATTTAATCTGCATATCCATCTCCATTAATCATTGCTTTGAGATGGGTTAGTCGTGCTCGTGCTTGATATATATATCTTTGGAACTTATCGACGTCATGTTTTCAGAGCATTCTCGCAAAGTTTATGAGTTAAAAAATCATTTTTACTTCTTCGCACACACTATTTATTAGTAGCTTAAGGTTGCATGTTAACATAAGTAATGTGACCACTCCCTGTTTTGTTTTTCTTGGATCATCGTTATAGCAAGAGTGCAAGAGGTTAATGGATATCCCTTTCTGCATGGGAGTTTGGTTGACCACACAGCACGTAAGAAGTTGGTATGGCGGAGTAGGCTCTGTTTTGGGCATTCACATATGTTAGATATGGGTAATTTTCATTTTTGTTTTACTTCTACCTTCATTTTACACATCGAGCAAAGCTTGCACTATTCTCTGTTTCCACTAATCATCTCCTATAAATAATAAATGATAAAACCCATATTAAATATTACATGAGGACCGATTAATAACTTTTATGATTCCATTAAAGATTGAAATTGACTGGATAAACTTTTCAAAGATATAAATGGTTTTAGACGGTTCTTTTTACGTTAAATTAATTGATGTTGCATATTTCTAATTTAACTTTGTGGTTGGTATTTGCATATTCGGTTGGTTCCTTCAAAAATCTTGAAGAACTCTTCAAAGGGTGCAAAACAGAGAGGAAAAAGGTATGAGCTATACATTTGAGAAACCTTAGTGATCTAAGAAAGCAACAGCTTGCTAGACCGGATACAATATTGCTTTCTAATTATGAGATTAAGGCTTCCCTTCCTCCCACTGTAAATATGTATTTAATCCGCTGGAAGTATGCTACCTTGGCAAAGAAATAGAGAAACAAAATAAAAGGTGTTAATACTATGTGGCGAACGATCCAAATGGAATTCTTCATCAAGGTATTGCTTGCCTTACTGTGGTATCCTGCATGGTTTTTTCCTTTGTTTGCAGTTACTTCTTAGTATGTCGCTCATTTGCTTTAGTCTAAGAACACTTAACTTTGAAGTTTTAATGAACTCTATGCTGCTATATCAAAAGGCTCATCAATGATCAGAGTTTCATTCTCTTTATTTAATATGGCATCTCTTTCCACCCCTCGTACAAGACTAACATTCTTATCAATTTCATCGCACAAGTCTAGAATCACACCATGTACGGATTACACCCTTCCAATTGGTGAACTGCACTAATACCATCCTATAGTGACTCAATTGGAACTCCTTTTACTAAGGTCTTATTCACTTTAATGTGGTGCACCTCACATTTTATCTTTTGAAGCAATTGTTCTCCGATAAGTTATCCATCGTGGGATTGTTTTGACTTGAATACGCTTAACTTTAAAGTTTTGATAATTTCAAGTTATTACATCAAAAACATCTCGATAATTAGAGTTTCATCATTTTTTATTTAAAGGATATTACATAAACTTACCTTGAGAGTTAACTTATCAAATGTTTTAAGTGTGGCTTGATTTCTTGTACTTTTTGTATAAGATTTTAATGTTGATTGCAAAATCCATTACATAGTGGATTGAAGGCCTTTTGGATATATGGACTTTGTATATCAGTTTTATAAAAGCCAATCGACGTACGGAGAGTTGGTTTCGGGGTTAGGCAATCGATTGGGACAATTGATGGTTGCACCTAGACACCTGAGGATTGGACGGCTGAATGTCTATAATAGGAAGTGAACCACCGGCCTTGGGTGGTGGATCACATACTCTAAGCTATCAAACGACTCTCATACATTTTAGTTTTTGACTTTCTTATTTTAGTGCAAGATGTTCCCTTATGTGCTTTTCCTTGCCTTCCACATAACATTATTCGTATTACTTCTTGGGAAACACTTCTTGTTGGCATCATGATATTTCTATGAGGATGTGTGAGTTAACTGGGAGAATCTTGTAATTTTCATGTAGTCTCTCTTTTGTTTGTGACAGTGAGTTAACCTTCTTTCTCCCATGGCTTTCCTTATATCCGAGTTTTCCATGTAAACTACAGTATGATTCTCTTTCGTTTTTTATCCCTTTAATTATTATTGATTGTTGTTAAATTCATTCACTTATTTCCATTCAATTGGAGAGTTTGGATAGATATATTATAATGTGGCTTACGTTCTAGCCTAACTGTAATCAACTACCAAGGCAACTGGTGATTAGTACATAATGAGCTTTTTTATTCACTATCAGCATGGGATATAAAATCATATTTACTCCCAACCCTTAGAGTAATGTGGTCTAGTCATTCCTTTATCACTTGTAGTAATGCATTTCCCCTCTCTCCTGAAGCACACAACTTCATCATCGAGTCACCTTACAATAATGTGGTCTAGTCATTCCTTTTTGTCAGCGTGCAAGCCAATTTATTCCCAACCCTTCCAATTCAATAAAAGGATTCAATAATATTGATACATTGTGTGTTTGGATAGATACTAGATAAATACAAATAATATTTAGATACATATGAATCACAGTAAGCAATTTAAAAAGACAAAACTGTTATTTATATTTTCACATATTAAAATTTTACTAATACTTATATAATAGCAATACATGTTGATTTTAGGGTTAATATTGCATTTGATATCTAAATTTTTACCATTTTTACAATTAAGTACCTAAAATTTTAAAGTATTAATTTACTACCAAATAAAACTTTTCGAGTTCCTTTACACTACCTTAGATAGCCATCCTTTACACTACCTTAGATAGCCATTAAATCTCTGTTAGATATGAACCTATAGATGTGCTTCAAAATGCCTAACATCTCTATTAGATATAAACCTAAACCTAGTTGTTAAACCTTTGTTAGACACGAACCTATAGATGAGTAATATGTGTTCATCTAACTTCAAAATGCCTAATATCTTGTTTTAATCGTTTCATGATTATTATTAATATTGTTATTAATCATTATAATATCAATTATTATACAATCATTATGAACATTGTTATTAGTATTTTATTATCATACACAAAATTGTCTATCTACTTTTCTCCATAGCCCCTTACCACTAATACATGACTTTCCCATGCTTACATTGTTTCACCTTAACTTATATATCGACTTTAAACATGAAAACTAAGCAATGTGGGACAATTTGTGAACACTTTTTTCACTATCAATTCAGTGTATAGCCATAGCCAAGGGAGACTACATCTAATCTATTGGAAGAGTAATTTAATTCCATGTGAAGTTGCTTCACTTCTGTTAAAAACTTGATTACAAGTCAAGCTTTTCCACTTGATATCATAAGAACCATATTATATCCACCACTCAATGAAAAATCTAGGATGAAGTGCATGTAAAATTATTTTCTTTTCTTCCTTTTGAGTTTGGTTTTCATCTAATCATATCTTTAAGAAACTAGTTACCATAATACATTAGCCTCTAGGAAAATTCTTTAGTTTTAAATGATAGCCAATATAGCAGTTAAGAAATAGTATTCCAACTAGTCTTGTTTGTACAATCTCACCTATTTTATTATTGCTATGAAAGAATGTTTGCAAATTAGGACAAATGGTGGTTCTAAAAATGTCTCTATTACATGTTCATTTTACTCCCAGAAAACAAGACAGATGGCTAATATGTCTTCTACACTTATTTTTTTCATAAAGCATCTAAGATATACGGTAGAATCATCTAAAAATGGGGGATGCATTTACAATATTGATACTAGCTTTGCTAATGGTTTAGCTGGAAGTGGGGGTATATTGCAAATAATTGGCTATGGAAAAATAGTATTGGCAAATTGTCCCACCTTACTTAGCTTTTATGTTGAAACCCAATGTATAAGTAAAGGTGATACAATCATCTATAAATGTTGCAAACTGATGGGACAACTCCATAAGTATTGCAGTTTGCTGCATTGAATATTGAATTTTTTTAATTAATATTAATGACTAATAACAACATTAATAATAAGGGTTAATGTCGTATTTAGTATCTAAATTTTATTGAACTATGCAATTTACTACCCTAAGTTTAAAAAGATTAATTTAATACCTAATTGAAGTTTTCATAGTCGTTTATACTGCCTAACCAAACTTCATTTGCTGATGTGGCATGAATTGACATGTTGTAATGGGTTAAACTGACACATGGTACCTTTTTTTTTCCATATTAGTTTACAATTGATGATGTGGCACTTTTCTTTCTTATTATTTTATATTCACTAATGTGGCATTAGTTAACATGTACCTTTAAATCTAAATGCCACATGTCGCCATGTGTCAACCTATAATGGCACCATTTTCTTAAGGGAAAAAATATCTATTTTTTTTATTTTAATCAAACACAACAAAAATCCAGCATAGCATGCATTACACCAAGCTCATGAGCACTTTTTTACATAATAACTTAAGACAAACTACATATATATATAAAACTTTTTCCATGAATCATTCCATGTGGGACTTGTGAAAGAGGAAAGGAGATTTACGAAGTGAAACTTGTAGTTTTTCACTAGAGAAAGAGTCAATTTTGACTCAATTTTTATCAGTTGATTCAACATTCAATTTAGAAGGAAATGTTTAATTCTTAACCTATTCTATGATTACTTTTGAATCATATAAAAATATTTAGAAAAATATTGCATTTAGATATGATGCTACATGTCAACCAATGTTACATCAGCGAATATAAAATAGTAAGAAAAAAAGAGTGTCACGTGGCAATTGCAACTATTACCACTAACTAATGCTACGTCATCAAATGTAAACGAATATAGAAAAAAAAAATGCGACATGTGTTAGTTTAACTCATTGCCAATTGTCAACTCATGCCACATCAATAGGCAGAGTTTGGTTAGACAGTATAAATGATCATGAAAACTTTAATTAGGTAAGAAATTGATCTTTTCAAACTTCAAGTAATAAATTGTATGATTCAGTAAAGTTTAGGTGCTAAATACAACATTAATCGTAATAATAATTGTGAAACGATAGAAACAAGACATTAGACATTTTGAAGATAAATGGAAACGTGTTACTTATCTATAGGTCCATATCTAATGGAAATTTAACAGAGTTAGTCGAGATAGTATAAATGACCTCGAAAAGTTTCAGAGAGTAGTAAATTAACACTTTAAAACTTTAAGTATTTAATTGTGAAATAGTAAAAGTTTATGTACCAAATACGATATTAACCCTTAATTTTGTTGAAACTAGACCTAAAGAAGGATTGGGTCCAACCAATGAACTAGATTAGAACTAGCCTGCTGGTTCACTTAACTAACCTGACCCGTGAGTTATGAGCTTAAATCATAACTTAACCCATCAGCTTTGGCAGGTTAGCGCAGTTTAACGTGCTTGACCTTCTTAAGCCTAGGTCGAAGTACCGGCGATTCAATCTGTCGATTTCAACTAGGAAATTAAAAAAAAAAGAAGGAAAAAAATGTAATTTTAGATAAATTAAATATAAGTATTCTTTTTAATTAAAATATAAAATATATTTAAATATATATTATTATTTATAACTATAAGTTAATATGAATACCGAATAATATATATGAGTTTATAAGAAAAAATATCATTAAGACCATATATTTTAACGTTGGCAAAAAGAGATAGTTACAATGTAAAATACATTATTTTAATAACAAAAGGAGTTTAGGGTACAAAATATTACATGTTTTATTTAATCTTGTCTAACTTTTGAGATGTCAAATACTTTTATAAATTAATATATTTTAATGATTTATGAAAATACTCATGTATTTATAATTTAATGCAATTAAAAGTCATAAATAATATATTTATGCTATATATAAAACATCAAGTGTATTATAAATATTAGATAGATAATGTTTTCTTTGCAATAATTGATTCACTTTTACATAGATTATTTTTTAAAGTTTCCTCTAAAATAATAAAAGATTACAATAAGTATTACTTATTACAAGTTTAATCTCATATTGATTATATTGGTAAATTTTCTCTGAGATGTTACTTGTAAAAAAGAGCTTCTTCACTCAATTTATCAATTATGGGTATACAATAATAATTGTACATTATAAAAAGTGTAAACTATTAATCTGATTACCTAACAATTAATGAGGTGAAATAGGTAAAATTTTAAATTTTTGTTATTTATTAGTGGTTTTTTTTTTCAAATTAAAAATAAAGATAAAAAAATTATATATTTTTCAAAAAAAAAATGGTCAATTCACGGGCTCAAAACCGACCTTAACTAGGCCGGTCCCGATTTAAAGAAAACTACACCCTAGATTTGGCAGGTCTGAACCGGTTTCGAGCTGGGTTTTACCTAGCCGAGATATTCCTTAACATCCTTTAGGGAAGGGAGAGACAGACGTTGCTGGTGCTAGTTGACGGGAGTGGAGGACAACAAGAAGTGCATGATGCGGGTTGTCCTGTAATCTAAAAATTAATGAAGTCACACCGGAGGGTATGGCTTGGAAAAGCTGACTATTGAACTCATTTTGAATTTTTCAAACAAGTTTAGGGTTGAGGCGTGTCTTCACAAGGTTTGACATTTGAGCTTGAGAAGGTAAAACTTAACTCAAAAATGGATACTCTCATTTTCATCTTGTTATGTAGAATTGGAATAACTTTTTATATAATTATAATCTTATTTTCTTTTTTATAATCTTAATTATTAATTTTATGTGATAATATTTTAAAGAAATAAATTGAGAAAAATTAAAAAAATGTCATATAGAAGATCCAGATTCAACTGTGAAATGTTCAAGTACCTTGGACCATTTAATAGTCAACATATCATTCATATTTACAACTTATGATCAAACAGCACATACGAAAATGTTGAGAATAGTTCGAGTTCTTTGAACTTTTCATCTAAAAATTTGGACATGATGCAGATTAGCGGGATAGTAAAACGATGAACAAGAGCATGGCATAGTACGAAATAAATGCTTTAAGGCGAAACCAAATCGCTTTGCTCAAAGTAAAAAGTTTTTAACTTGTGTAGAGACGTCTCCATTCCACTTTCTATATTACTGATTTTATTTTTTATTAATTTATTCCACTACAATGTCATTGAATCTATACTATTCTGACCTTAAGAGTTCTAATATCTATACATTCTAATGTAGAAGGTATATGCATCTCTCTAAGCATGAGTACAAAATAAAAAGTTGATTTAGATATAGATAAAAATGAAATATGACAAAATATAATCACAAACTAGATGATAAAATGGAAAAAATAAATAAATAAATTAAAGAAAACAAATGTAGTTTAAACCAAAACTAAACCATTTGATATCCGTTAGATTTGACTCTCCGAACCATACGAAAATGTTTGATTTATCAACTGCTGTGCATTTGGCTCATTCCTGATGATAGGACCTATTGACAGTCAACTTGGTCAGCAGACGCAGCTAGCTCGATCTGATATGTCGGTTTCCTTTTTTCCTTTTAAATTTTCTTTTCCTATTTTAGGATGTCATATTTAGTTGGTTTCCTTCCAATTCTCGGTGGGACTTTCATGTTACGTATAGATACTTAAAAGTTTATTTTAAAATTGATTCAATCCTAGGGTTGTAAGAGATTCTTATAGTTAGTGTGAATGTTTATGCTCGGTCTGAGCCCTGTGAGTGATTGGTGGCATTAGGGCGAGAATCTGTGACTTCTAGCCAATATCCTCTTGCGTTAACCTAAGTTGTTGGAACGCATACCGTGGCATTCCACTAGCTAGCAATGATGTCGATGCAGGAACACGTTTCTTTTTCCCTCAAACGCGCCTTCATCGTCACATTGAGCTTTATTAATCTTTATAAGTCATGAATTAATGTAGGACTGGTAATTTGGGACTTAGACATGATAAAACATAATTTTAGCAGATTAATAAATAAAAAAATTTGATATAAAAATATAAACGGATTGAATATATTTTAATATGGTTAATTTCATGCTCTGGTTCAAGTCAAGCTTTTAGTATTAAACATGGAACACAAGACACGCTATATATTCATTCGTATTTATATTTTGTTACAAAAATCTTTTTTTTTTTCTTTTAAATTAGAGATTTCAATTAAAGGTACTACATATTTTTAATTATTTATTCTTGCATTGTAATCTAATAGGTAAAAAATTAAAAGCTCATATGTAAATTCTTTAATTTTTTCCATTGAAAATCTAATAGACAAAGTAATAATTTTGAAACTAACACTAATAGTAATACTAATATCTATTTAGGTCATGATTCTACTTAATTTAGTAATATCATAATAACTTAAATTTAATAATGATATATCCTCTTCTTTCTGCATCATAGTTTAAATGGGTAAAAAATTATAAACTCTTATATAAATTTTTTTACTGTCTCTCTTTATTTGACAAACAATATGATAAATTTAGAAATCAAAATTAGTAGTAATATTAATATTTATTTAATCCATTATTCTACTTAATTTAGTAATGTTATGTAACTTAAATTTTTTTATTTTCTATAATTTGTAGGATTTTCTTTACTAATACTTTTATTTGGATTGTAATTTTATATTAAGTATGAATATACTATGTCATTTGTTTTTATAAAATTTAAATATTCCTATCGTTCTTTTACCATTATATCCATAAATATTTTATAGATTTAAAATAAATTTTTATCGATAAACTGTGTCAAATTTAAGATAAACGAGATACAATATGGTAATTCGAATTATTAACCTAATATAAATAACTCCAACCTTTTATAAGACACATGAAATCATGAGTTTAAGTTTTCATATACAATTAATAAATAGATCATGTCATGAATTTATCTTTTTTAGGTATGAATCCGTTTAGGTATGAAAATGAGACTACGAATTACCAGCCCTAAAATAATGAATGGTAAATACTAGCAAAAGAGTTAAACATATATTAATTTTTGTTACTTGATAAAGGAATACAAGTAAGTAGAGTCCTCGTAAGGTACCGTCTGCCTAACCTAATAATTACTGTACAAGGTAATTCTCCATGGATGGTTTTGGAATGGCCCTAGAAGATTTTGGATCGAATTTCGAAACCAAAATAAAACTTGATAGGAAGGTTAAACTTGACAAAATAATAATAAGATAAATAAATATTACTACCTATATTACATACAAGGATGCAAGTGGGCGCCTATAGGATACCCAAGTTGCTTGACCCAACAATTATCCCGTGAGGTGATTCCGTATAGAGTTTCGAGACCAGATTTAGATATAGGGCAAAAAAACCCAATAAAATTTTTATTGAGTACTCTCCAAGTTTAAATATTATAAAATCCTTCCAAAATCCCCTTGGGTTATATTTTTAGCCTGTGAACCACTGATATGGTCCGAACTAATGTTTGTCGAGCCCATCACTAGCATCCTATATACGACATATCATCAGCAATAAATGCTTTACAAGCTTGACGCAATGATGAGGAGAAATAGTTTATGGCTAATCAAAGTTAAGGCATATAATTCGTATTTGCATGTTATATTTAAAATTTATTTTGGTGCCAAATTTATATCAGAATTAAAAATATATATGAAAAAGAATAATCATGAGCAAATAATAATCCATCAATAAAATTAGATACAATTGCAAATATACAACCAAAACTATTGGTTTGGGGCCAATGGATCCTAGAACCCCTTGAATTTTAAAGAGTGACTTCAGCTCTCTATAGCTTAGTATATGTGCAAAGTATTCCAAACTGTCACTAAATATTTACAACCAATTTAAGAAAGATAGGGACCATATATAACATCCGATTCGGGGATTTAGACATGGTTTTAGGTGTATATGTATATTTTGTAAAAGTTAACGAGAGGGGAAAGATGAACACTTTGAAAGTTTAATACTTAATTAATAATTTTTCTTTGTTTATATTTGTCACATGCTCTTAAAATTATATCAATCTCCCCATATCATAGAGTAGTGGATAAATTAGAGTCAAGCTCCCTTGGAAACCACCAGAATTACATAGAGTTCACAAATTTCTAAAATAGAATACATACACCTTTTCAAAAATGTTCTTACTAGATTATTTCTTTTCGCCAAGTCAATCATTTGTATAAATATATACAATTAATAATGTTTTAAAATTGATCCATCATCTAACTTTAAAGTTGAACGGTAAATACGAAAGTTAAGATTAAAAATAATACCAAATGGCCAGCATAATATGCATGACCAATGTAATTGTTCGAGAACCTTCCCATGCTTAACTAACCAGATATATATTACCTCCCATTAGAAGGGACGTCTCAAGATTTCTAGGGCTTAACTTATTTAAGGATGTAACTGGAAGTTGTCTGTGAGGATCTAGTACCACCTTTTCATTCCTTTTACAGACAGACCTTTATCCACTTTTATATTTGGACGTAAATTCTTAAAGCTCCGATTTTAGTTACAAGTAGATTCATTGTACTGATAACAGTGTGCTGCTTAAACAAAAGTCACATCCATATGAATGAACCAATTACCATCTAATTTCTTTTCTAATCTACAAAGAATAGGAAGGAAGAAGGAAAATATATAAAAGATGCATCTATCTTTACATCTACTACATGTGCATTCAGGAGACATTGATACAGTTAGGATACGTGTCAGACATGGAAATATATTACCCATCGTACTAAATAAACGGAAAAGAATTAAGATACTGATATGACACGTGACTTATACGCATAGATATGTTTAGAAAACGGTGTTGTATAAAAAATTTAGAAAAGGGAATCAGACTTGCATTGACATTTTTAATACCAAATTAATAGTTCAATAATCTATTATTACTTACTTTTTGTTGTTCTTAAAATAGAATCTTATAGCTTTGCAATAATTTTGTTGTTGTCTTTTTTTTTTTTTAAGGATTATGTATGGCTTTTAACATTACGCCTATGTTTCTGTTGGAATATCGCATTATTACGTCAGTATACCAATATATTATTGAAATATCAAAGCTACTATTTGTACTAACAGAATAGCTTAAGTATTTCAATTTGAAACTCCATCATACAAATATATCTAATTGCATATAGATACATGCATATGCATACATTTGAATAGAAATAATATCAAAATCACCATCTAAACTTTAACTATATTTTAATATCCCATTTCAATATCCCACCTAAAGTGTGAAACTAATAAATTTTATATAGAATTAAATTTTTACTTGTGAAATTTCTTACCTTATCTCTAATTGTTTAGACTTATGCTCCTTATGTAATGAGCATTTATTATGTCAACTTTATGTATATATTTGATAAGTGAAAGTTCAATTAGATATTATATTTAATAATTTCAAACTTTAAATATAAAATTTTAGATGTAAAACTTTGACTAGCAAGGTATGACATTATAGTATTTTCAAGCTTCGGGTCCAAAATCGGAAAAACATCCAAAGTCAAAAGTAGGTCAATTACATTATCCCTATTTAAATACTTGTCAAACCGGTTTCTGGTCTCGTTTTCTTTGAATTCGCTGTGTTTTGTCAGTATATAACCGTGCCACATAGAGATGAACATTCCAAAATTTTCTGACTAGATACACTTGAATTTCTCATATTGTCCGGGTTGATCATGTTTAGGCTGATTGTGTTTTACGGCTAATTCCGATTTAGGTATTATTTAGCTAATTTTATTTGATAAGATTCTATGTAATCTAGTTTGGCTTTATTTTTATTGAGAGCTTAGTGAAAATGCGAACTGAGGATAGGGTTTATGAAATGATCCTACTTTGGAGCATCTCAAGACTCAAGATTTGATTTGTTGATAAAAATTTCGAGTTGCTAATCGTACATGATAAATCACTTGATTCTAATAGGCTAACCTTACAGACAAATAAGGAAAAATTACTATAAATAGAGGGAGTGAAAAACCTAATTACATCAGACTCTAACAATATAAGAAACTTACGTGGTACATAGAAACCTACCTAAATAAAAAAACCCCTCACAAATAAGTACAATTTTGAGTAAGAGGATGTACATTCACTTCAAATATAAATAGAGAATATATGTATAAAGTAATGCATATTGTTACGACATCTAGTGTATTAAAAAGTTGTGTCTCCCAGAAGTTTAAATAAAAGACAAAAATTATAACATATTGTATATATAAAGGCCGGTTGTTCACTTACAAACGCAAAGAGATGATGCACTTGTGACAGAGCTAACACAACAATAACAGGAAGTCAATAACATTCTTAAAATGTATTACGTATTGTAAGCAAAATTTATTGTTATTCTCAATCATTTGAAAGCATACATCCTCTATTTATACTCGAAAATAGATATACATTCTCTCCAATGTAATTATTATTAGAATTATATGTATATACCTCTTAAACCACCGTTGAAGTCCTAAGGTCCTTGTCATTAGTAACCCTTTCAGTAATGGCTTAAGGTTATACCAACTATTTAGGGCATAAATGCGGATTCTTTAAAAGTTATAGAGATATAATGTCTCATTTTGAAAGTTTATGGCATTTATTTGTATGACTAATAATTTTAGAAGTGCATTTGTAATTATTAATTTTTTTAAAACTCCTACACTAAAGTGCATTTCTAGGTATTTACATTAGTCTTGAATTAACTAAAATGAATTGGCTAAAGTGGCATTGAAGGAGAACTAAAAAAGCCCCAGTAGGGATTGGTGGTAGATCGTGTTGAGGATATGTGCTATGTCATGATTACCGCCACGATATGGGCTTTTTCTATTATTAGAAGTATTTGCACTTAACTTTCCCATTTCAAGAATCAAAGCGAGTACAAATATGGATAGGAAAATAAAGGGAAAAGTACTTTCGCATCTTAAATCGTATTACGAGTGGCTATTAGTTGTTTAATGGAGCAATTTGTTAGGAATGAGTCCCTTTTGAAAGAAACTATTAGCATGTTTTAGTGTGAACCGATGATCATGGTGCTATTAGATTCCATTTTGTCCTCTATAGTTTTTTCTTGTTCTAAATCTTGTGGCTAAGCATTATTAAGGCCTAACTTCATAAATCCTCATTAATTATAAGAAGATTCTCATAGATATATTAGTTGCAACCCATAAATTTTGCAATTATGTTAAGTATTTTAGACATAGACATCGAACAGTAATGGGATATATTAACGTTTTAAAAAGAATAAAGAAATTAGTCTTTCAAATTCTAAAATTTTCGTTTTAATCCTTCAACTTTTTTAAATGGACTAATTAATCCCAATCTAAAATTTGTAGTAAATTTTAAAAAGTTTGGATACTTAAAGAAAAATTAAATAAAATTTGGAGAACTAATTTGCATTTTTCTCAACGCTTGCCACACACCATTATGGGAAAAAATTTAAAAAGAAAAGTTGTCTACAAGAGATAAACCTAATGCTAAACAAAAAATCTAGTGGAGAACTTAGATTGTCTCATTATCATACATGATACACTTAATAACTATAATTATGGTATATAGTAAAATAATGTATATAGGTTTGTATTAAAATCATTGTTATAACTCCATACTCACAACAAGCCTTGGATTTGTTTTGTCAGCAAAATGTAAACAGGAATAGTTTTCATCCAGCTTTAGTTGACAGTAGATACTATTTATCGCAATTTGATGTCATTCAATTGTGCATGCATGCAAAAAAGGATGTTGTTGCAAATTTGCTAGCCAAGTGAGGACTGCAAGAAGAAAAAGAAAAAGAAGAAGAAGTTGGTTTTGATAATAATTTCTGTATGTTTGAGCTTGATATTATATCTAAAGGCTTACTGGAATCAAGTGAAATAACTCGGTTATGTAATGAGAGGAACAATTCCTCGATTTTGAGTTGACCATTTAGCTCTACGTTGCACTTTGTTCTTTCTTTTTTTTTTTTTTTTTTTTTTTTCACCTCATACGAATGAATGGAGCTTATTACTTTACAAAAAAAAAAAAAAAAAAAAAAAAACAGATTCAATTCAGATGTCAGTAATACTATGCATTTCTGTGTAGTTTTGCATTACATTGACTACAGAGTCAAAACAATTAAATTATTAGTAAAAAGGAATTTATATAAATTTACACATTAGCATGTAATTTGGGCCCCCAAGCAGTTTAGTTTCTAAAATATTATCTAAAGTATATTATTTAGTCCTTTCCATTCCTTATAAGGCCCAACGATAAGAAAACAATTCCATTGAATTCCGTGTCTATCAGTTGTTTTGTTCCAGTAGGCTAGAGTTCCTCTATATTTTTGTCAAAAGTCAATTAAATTCTCTATATTTTAATAGAATTATTCATATCATCTAAATTTATATCAAAATCTAATCATGTTCTTTATGCAAATGTTCTGAGTGAATTATGTTTATATTGGTACAACAACTAAATAGCTTATTTATTACCATGCGTGACCATAAATAAGAAGATTTACATATCTAATAATCTAAATGTATAGAGAATTTAAATAATCACATAAAACATAGATGAATTAATTAAATTCGACATTAACACATAGGACTTAATTTTAGCATAAAAATATTGGATTTGCAAAAAACTTATTCATATTTCAAAGTCAAGGTCCTTATTGTAAACCCTAGGAAAAACAGTAGTTGAACCTTAACTCGAGTCCGAGTGTTCTAAACTATACAATAAATCGATAAGGCGAATGATAATAAAAGAAAATGAAGTTTAATAAATTAAATATAACACCGATAACAAAACCTTCGAAATTTATCAAAACCTTAAATCGCTTACTAAAACCTTAAAAACTAATCTATGTATCATTAATTGAAACCGAGCTCAAAATTACTCGAGACCCAAAAATCATAAACGTAAACCTATAAAATAGTTAAATATTACACAATAGCAATAAAATTATAGTCGAATGTAATTTTTGACTAAATCGACTGTTTGTACGACATTGTAATGAAATTACCATAATAACTTGTAAAAATTATAATTGTAACGGGTACCAGTTAAATTAATAAAATTTCACAGAATTTTGAAAACTAATCTACGAGGAAATTCGTTATAATTTATATGATCCGAAAAATTATACATATTTGTTAATAAATTTCATTTTCCCTCTCTTTTAATTTCCATTTATCTCTTTTCCACTTTCTTTTCCTCCTTTAAGTTTCACGTTCTGCACTTTGTTCATTTGCTTTTCTTTCTTTAAGCTTCCACGTCCAGAAATCCCCATTTACGCAGCCCACGCGATTAAAAATCTTGCCAGGTGTTGAACAAATAAATCAAACAAAATTCTTGCAATTAATATGGCGTAAAATCTAAGCTACTTAATAAGTAAAATAAAAAGAAAAGGGAACAACAATTCTGGACACATTTAGCAAATAAAACCGTAAGAAAAATAGAGAGGAAGAAAAGAGAGAAGAAGGAAGAAAAAGAAGAAGAAAAGAAGAGGAAGGAAATTAAAAGACTAGGTAAGTATTTTATTTGTAGATGTATGTTATATATAGTATACATATGTATAAAGGTAGTATTTGTAGAGTATTTTCTTATAAATATAATATGGTATATGTACACTAATACATAAATTAAATAGTGTATATATGTATAAGATTAGATATGTATACATGTATGTACAAAGGTATATTATACATGAGTAGATGTATTATGTATATTTGTTAGAATACATATGATGGGTATTATGTATTTTATACTATAGTACACATGTATGATTTATACCCAAATTATATATA
>JAMXBB010000010.1:87069505-87134990 GCA_024138015.1 Lumnitzera littorea
AATTGTGAATCTACTTTAAAGTTCAATAATATAATGTTTGATGCATGGTAGATTCAATAGATTGATTGTTTGTGACTTGGAATGATCACTGATTAAATATGACTTAACTTTTATTCGACTAGAAAAAGTTAATTTGGATCATTCATAAATCATGCACTGCATAACTATTTCCGGACAGTCACATTACACGGAGGTAGCGAGAGGCCATACTTGGGTTGATTATTGAATGTTATTGAGTTCGTACGGTGCACACGTGCGATATGACCTTACCCTCGCCCGCGGGATGACTAGGCGTTGGAGGCGCTAACCACCTGGCTATGGGTCGAGTCCAGAGGCCTTCGTTTAGGGGTGAGTGAGGACTGCGTGAACCTACTCACAATCATATGTAGAACCCGTTTTGATAAAGCTGGTAATGGATGTACCATTACATTTTAAATACGAAATGCGAAGTTTCGTTATGAAATAAGTTCAAATATGATACTCGGATCTGACTGTACCGAAGAATCTCCAACCCTGACTTCGGAGGGCGTTAAATCTGAGTTACATGCAGTACCTGGTCACCTACATCGACACACTGCTTGTTCATGCATTCATTTAGTTGAACTTAACTGTGGTATAACTTGACTGTTGTATGGTTGAGGGAAAATATCTCACTAAGCTAGTAAGCTTATACCCTTGTAGACTTCTCTTGTAGGCCGATTTATTCGCGGAGTCAGGCCGTCATATACCCGAGGTTAGCTTTCTATACGGGATCCATGTGGGAGCGGTTGAATATGTAATTTTTATATAGTTAGACTTTAGGCATGTTTCAAACGCTATATCTGTAAACTTTTATACACATAAAGTATGTGTTATGTTTTCTATATTATTATTCGTCATGAAATGCTATTGCTTAAGCTTGCGCACTCTTGGTAGTTAGTAGTAGTTGTAGCCTTGTGTATCGTATAAAAGGGTCATCGATTGTAAGGGAACTCAATCTACAATCTTTTGTACGGTATACGGCGACTGCCACGACTAGTCCCCTCGGGTCGCGACACTTATAGTACAGCAGCTTGAATACATACATATATTAGAGTAAAAATTTCAATCCCCTAAGTGGATTAAGGTCCACACAATTCAGTGGTACAAATATTAGTCTCTCGACTATATGAATTATATTCGATTCTCATTTCTCACAAGTTGTAATACTAGTTAGCAGGAAAAAAATAATGTCCTGTAAGTGGGATGATTAATTTCTTAGCTTTATAGATTCCTTTCTTAATTAAATGAAAGATTTTGTTAGCAAAATTACCTAATGGGATCAACATGTGATGCGATGCATCACTTATATCTAATCCCATAATGAAACCTGCTTTTAATCTTATTTAATCAATAACATTTAAGGCAAACTTTTGGAGGCAAAGGCTTTATCCATTGTTTGCTAAACATCTTTCAGGATTTAGACAAATGTTTGATTACATTTTGCTTCCTTAAGTTTTTCCCATCAGATCAAACATATTAAGCTAAAAGGAATCTTAGTGAAGAGGATGTGTCATGTACTCAAACTATGTTATTAAAAAAAATAATAACAACAGAAACCAACAACAACAAAAGGAGAAAAAACAATTTTCAATTCAGTGACATTTCTTAAAAATTATAAAGACAGTTGGAATTTCATAAATCCTGCAATTATAACTCTTGAAATTGTTAACATCATGAGAATTCCCCTCCAATATAATCTTGAGTCAAGATTTTTCATCTATGTATAGTCGCAAGTATTTCTTTAAAGCCAATTCTTCACTTGATTTAATCCTATTAATCATTAAAATATCGTGTAGTTAAGAAAAATCTCAATTAGACAATGATTGTAATAAAAAAAGAATTATATACAAGATCACCTAGCTACTACATTGAAGGTGAAATTTTGAGATATCAACATGTAACAAATGTTATAAGTGATAGTAAGGTCTTCAAAATGTTACTTTCACTAATCTTCATGAGATGCTATTATAAATTATCATTTTTTAATTTAAATCATGGGATTTGATTTGGTGATAAAGCTTGTAACATCTACTACAATCATGAATTTTTCTCTATTTGTTTTGTTAGAGTGTATACCATGAGCCAGACTATCAAGGATAATATATTGTATCGCTTAATATCAGCAATCTTCCATTTTTTTTTAGTCTTTGAGGACAAGATTGTGTAAAGAAACAATCTTTGAAGAATTATATATATTTGATTTGGTAGTCAAATTGTGATCAATTTGTGAACCATTACATTCTAAGTATAAATTTAAGCTTAGGTGGATAAGTATTAGATGTTCACCGTAGCCATTGTGCAATGAAATAAAGCATGCCTAAAAAACATAATCATGTTAACTTAGTTCAACATAAATTCAATATACTATCATAATGTGAGTTGCAATTCTTTAATCTAGCCATATCCACATAATAATTAATGGAAGAATTACATAAGATAGAATTAATATTTTGGGTCAAATTCAAAGAGATAATTAGACTTTTAAATAATTAAATAGAAGACAATATTTAGCTAAGTCATTCAAATAGGGAATCAAATTTTCAAGTAGTTAAAGTAGATAAGCAACATTATGACAAGTCGGTTGATATAAAAGATTAAAAATGAAATAAAATTACAGTTTTAGTCTTCTTTTTAAATTACTTATCACAACTTTAATTCTCAATTTTAATTACATGAAAGTTTGATTCTCTATTCGAACAAACCTTGAACTTTGATCTCTCTTATGTAATTTTCCTAATAATTAAATAATTTCACTATTGTAGATCCATCCAAAGTTAACATGAAAATCAAAGTTTAATAAAAACATTTATAAATAACATAACTGATACCCTAGGTGCACTTTCAATATCTCAATTTGTTCAACAATTGAACAAATTTAAGCATCCTAACATTATTAGCTACACTAGATAGCTGCAAACATAAATTATCTTAATATAACCTAAGAATCAAATATGACAATACCTTAATGAGCCTAACACGCTAATATATTTTTTAAATCTCCACATTGTCAAAAGACATGGAAAATGGCAACGTTTCCATTACAAGACTATCCCTTTTTTTTTTTTTTTTTGCATTTTTCCCCTAAAAAATTAATATTATTTATAGAAAAAGATAAAACAAAAAGTCAACCCCATATCATTCAACAAAAGGAAAAATAAAGAAGATTAGGGTTGTGCATCCCTAAGAGATAGGCTCATCCCCTTTTTTCCTTAAGTTGTAACCTAATTGGATAGGCAATCATCTAATGCTTAATATAAGAAAAGGAAAAAGTCTCAAAGGAAAGACTCAACTCAAAGACATAGCTACTATAGGTTTAGTCTTCCAATAACAACTAGCAAATTTCAAAAAGCTATTAAAAAAACATTAGTAATCTATCTTTACAACGACCTTATTTTACCTTTGATGGCAATAAACTTTACCACATCTCAAATTGCTAGGGCCACAATATCCTTAACATCCAATGAAGAGATAGGAGAGGAATTAGTAACTAGAAGTATACCTTGATAATTCCTTACAATGCAGCCTATATCTACAGATTTTGATTCTACACTAACTACAGCTACATGATTAACCTTTACCATACCCAACGAAGGAAGATACCAACTAGTAGAATAGACCAATCTCTAAGGCATATTTGCATGCAATCTAGGATCAAGAGGTTTACCTTGATTGCAAAACCATTGTTGTTGCATGATAGCAGTATTGGTACTCATTTGCAACTGAAGATTCTCCTTACTTATGTGGTTCATCCCTTGCTATTACATACTATCACCTTGATTATAGTTCCATTTCTATTTAATAACACCAATATAGATGTTTAGTGCTTGTTCACAATTGGATCTCCTACTTGTATGGTTTTTCCCTTGCTGCTGTGTACTACCACTTGCATTAGAGTACAAAGGATTAATGGAGTAAGAGTATAGTTATAAAAAATTCTTAACATCAACCTTCTCATTGGCCATCTTTTGGATCTTTTGAATTACAAGATAAAGATTTTGTTTGATTACATTAAACACATAATCATTCCTACTTTTCCAAAGAATGTGATAACCATTAAAGAAAACAAATCTTTCCCTCCATCTTCAGCTAAGACACAAGTATCAATAATAGATAAAAATCGACAATCAAATTTGTTCAACTCTACACTATTGACATAGTAGCCATACAAACCAAACCATACTAAGTGAGTCCAGTGATAGTGAAAAAATATATGCTCAATCGAAAAAATTTTCATTATAAGCAATAGAGATATTATACAGGCACTAGAGAAAGTGTTTTAGGCATAACGTTTAATTTAAGATTAATTTCCATACTTTGTTCTCAACACTACTTGATGAAGAACTCAACAAACTTGACACCTTAGATTTTCTCAAACAAATTCCCTTGTAGCTAGATTAAATAGAGTACTCTCCATCATTATTGTAAGGCCATACAACAACATCTTTCATATTTAGCCTAGCAATTAGTTGCCACTTGCTTGATGGCTTGCACTTCTTCAGAAGAAACATGATCTCTGACAAGTTCTAAATTCCACCTACTCCTTTACACATCCTTGATATCATAAACCCTTAAGGGACATAGATTAGTATCAATCATGGTTGCTTGTAATTTAAAACTCGATAACGATAGAATCCAAGGATCCCTCCATACATTGAATCGATTGCCCTTACCAACTTGCTATAGAAAATTTTCTCTTATAAGATCCCTTCTAACTAAAATATTCTACCAACCCCAAGAGGATTTACTACCTCTCATATCTTCCAAAAAGTTACACTTAAGAAAATGGATGCTTTTCAATAGTTTCACCTAAAGATCATTTGGTCTAGTTAACATTCTCCAGACTAACTTTCCAAGCAAGGCCTTGTTGAAATCAACAAGGTCTTTGAAACCAAGACCTTCCGCAAATTTGTGCTTCGCTAAATCATCCCATTTCTTTCGACGAGTATCCCTTTTGGCTTCAATGCCCCACTAAAACTTTGCAATCATGCTTGTAACATCTTTACACCAAGTTAAAGGAAAAGAGAAATTACTTATGGCATAAGTATGAGACACAAAAGCCATTGCTTTAATTAAGACTTCCTTACCTTGTTGAGATAATAATAAGCCCTTCCATCTTTTTAATTTGGAAGCAATCATCATTTTAATTGAAGTAAGAGCTTCAATTTTTTATC
The DNA here is from genome assembly GCA_024138015.1 of Lumnitzera littorea. Classification (NCBI taxonomy): domain Eukaryota; kingdom Viridiplantae; phylum Streptophyta; class Magnoliopsida; order Myrtales; family Combretaceae; genus Lumnitzera; species Lumnitzera littorea. The sequence goes on from JAMXBB010000010.1 coordinate 87,074,698, forward strand.
TCGCACATTCAAAAGGAAGTCTAATATATTTTCCTAATTTCTTTTCTATATCAATACCAAAGTTTCTTGTATAAGTAGATCTCAAAGAGTCTTCAATTTTCCTACCAGAAATAATAGAAGATTTTTGGAAATTTATAAGTTTCCTAGATGTAGAACAATAAAGATTTAAAATCTTCCTAAGTTTATTCAAATTATCTATTGAAACCTCCATAAAAGATATGGAATTATCTACATAAAACAAATAGGCAATCTCTATTTCTCCTTATTTTAATCCCTTTCGGATGCTTAGACTCTCTTTCCTTATTTAATCATAACAGATAAAAAATTCTTCAACAATGATGAATAAGTAAAGGGAGAGGTGGTCGCCTTGCCTAATACATCTCAAAGGTTTGAATTGCCCAACTTTCTTTTCGTTAACAAACAAATTGTAGGTAACTTATGAAACACAAGTCATAACCCATATAATCAATTTATCATGAAAGCCTAATTTCCTAAGAGTGTTTTCCAAAAAGGACCATTCAACATGATCATAGGTCTTAGCTATGTAGACTTTAATAGCATATGCATGTTTTTTTTTTATGAATTTTTCAATTTTAAGTGATGGTGAGCGTTATGGGCAACTATTACTTTATCTTAAATCAAATAGCAAAGGATAAATGTACTTTGGTTTGTCGAAATAATTAACGCAATGAAGAGTTGCAACCTATTAACTAAATTTTTTTAAATGATTATGTATGAAACATTACACAAACGGATAGACCCTTAAATTAGGACACTATTTTTGGACTATTTAATTTTGGAAAAAGAATAATATTTGACTTAATGAAATCACGAGGAAAATAACCAAACATTAAGAAATTTTGCATTACCTCAATCAAGTAAGGCTCAAAGATGTCCTTATGAGATTAGTAGAAGAATCCATTAAAGTCATTTAGACTTGGTGTTTTAGTAGAACTTAAACAAGACTATCCTTTTCTAGATTTTGAAAATGAGATAATTATTATTACAGATGATAAATTTCTTAAAATATAACAACAATACAAAAGATTTACAAGGAATTTTATGATTTAAACTATGTAAGATACAATATCATGATACTTCCCAATAAATTTGATCTATATTTTTCAATGTTCTAAAGGTTTAGCTATTAAATAGAAAAGGAGTAAGATAATCAATGATCTAATATTTCAGATAAATGATGTATTGCTTTGATAAGAAACTAACACTAGAAAGCAATATATCACAAATATAATTAAAGAATTTAGATGCCATGTATACAACTAAGTAAATCCAAGCATTAGACTAATTGATTGATCTTTAGAAGTTTGTAAGATTGCTAGTATCATTCCATCATAGAGTTTCTACTTAAATAAACATGATTATTCAATTTTATGACAAAAAATTATGCCAAAGAATGGAACAATTTTCAAAGAGCTATACATTGGTTTGTTAGCTTAATTGTGATATATTTATAAACCATTACAATCTAAGGATAGTTAGGTAAATATGGATTAACAATCTAATGTGAACATTATACAATAAAATAAGCATGATTGAAAAGAATAATCATGTTACCTTAGTCTAATAGAAATCTAATATATTATATTCTTACGATTTCCAAAGTTAATATCAAGATAAAAATTTAATAAAAATATCTATAAATAGTAAAATTGATACTCTAATTGCATTTATAATGTCCAGCTTTGTTCAACAATTGAACAAGTCAAAGTATTTGATATATTACTATACCAAGTGTGAACACAAATTATCCAAAACTAATCTAAGAGTCAAATCAATCGATTTTGTTATTGTTGTTTTTTTTTTTTTAAGGTCACTCCTAAGCCCATACTTATCTTCTTGATGTTGGATAGTGAAAGCAAAAAATGATAAGATAATGGAAAACCCATAAATTTACTATGAAAACATAATCTAAACAAATAAGAATGATAAAAAATCAATATGAAATAAACGAAATATGTCTACTTTCTTTCTCCTTTTTTTTTTTTAATGAAAGAAAAACTAAGCCTAAAGAGCACATATTTATCAATTTCGTATCACTAGATTTAGATAATGACCTTACACTAGTGAAGCGAAGAGGCACCACAATAATTCATAAAATAATTTTATTGAATATTAGGTCACATTGATTATAAACTTTATCTATTTATAGGTATAATTAAAATATACATTTAGGAAACTAAATCGTAATAAAATTAGAAAATAAAATATTCGATATCTCAAGAATAAGATATCTATCTAATTAAATCTTAGAAATGAGAAACTAAATATACTCAAATAAGAGATAATAATAGTAATATCAAATCCAACCTAAATAAGATAAAATAAAATGAATTTACACATAAAAGAATATCATCCAATATAACTTCTTTCTTGATCTACATAATCTCTTATCCTCCAAGATCAAATTGCAATCTGCAAAAGCTACTCTTGAATTTATAACATCAATTTTTCCTTGGAAATTTTTTGATCCATTAGGTAGATGCAAATATAGCGTGTTAAGCTCTCTCAAGCAATATGTTTTGATGATAATAAATATTAAAATTAGCTAATTAAGTTTTTTGAGTTAAATGTTTTTAGGATAAAAGTTAAAAGGAAACTTAGAAGTTATTATAGGTTGCCGACATCAGTTAGAAGGAAACTTAAAAGCTAATCATAAGTTGAAGATATAAGTTAAAAAACGATGTTAGAAGGAATCGAATGCAGTTAAAAAAGATATTTTTAACAATTTAAAAGCTTAGGTAGAAAAAGTCTAGAAGCCAAACAAATTGAGCATAGTTATAAGCAAACTTACAAGATATTCTGTAGCTAAAAATGAAGAACAACAAGACTTCGAAGCTGATTTAGAAGCTATGATAAAAGAATTGCAAATTACTCTGAGACTTGATAATCCATAGAGATTTTGATTATTTTTGTTACAAGTCAAGGCCTCGCTCCACTAGATACGTATATTAGGGTAATACATTGTTTTTCTCTACTAAGTAAGATGGATAAATTCTTTAAAAGCATACAAAATATTCTAGAAGGAGGCAAGATTTTATGGAATCATTTGTAACTCATGCGTATCTTTACTAATGACTAAGATTTATTAGTCAAAAGCTATCTAATAAATATAAGGAGATTTAAAATTTGAAGTTGACAAATCTTGTGGAAAGATAACTATCATATTTTAGCAATTAACAACTTGGACCAGCTTCAAGGAGATTTGGATTAGTTATGGCCTTTGCAATAGAGATTTAAAAACACAAGGAAGTTTTCATAGGAAGATACATAAAACCTTAAAATAAAAAAGATTATGAAAGAAACATCATATATTCTTTTACTCAAAATCACATTAAGTCTATTGTATTCTGTTGTTTAGTTGCACAAAAATCAAAGGATTCATTCTTTGTACTTCTATGTGATATATGATTGTATTGTTTAGGAAGGTAATTTACTGTAGATTTGTGTTGCTTATAATAAACTTGAAAGTAGACCAATGTAACTAAAGCTTGTAAAAATAGATTGTACTCTCTTATTTTGAAATAGTAGAACATTTGATATAGAAAAACGGATCCTACATTAAAGTTGGAAGAATGGATATAGGCATAAAGTCAAACCATTATAATTTCTTGTGTTCAAGCTCTCTCTAACTCTTACTCATTTTTATTATTGCTTCTTTATATTTACGTGTGATCGTATCAATCTATGAGGTACTTATCTGAAAATTTTTACTCATTGTATTAAGTGATCAAAAGGACTTTATTCAAAAAAATTTATTTGCAATCCTATCCTCACCAAGGGATCAAATAGCATTTGTAAACTTAGTTTTCAATAATGTCGTTGACCTTATTTCTCTATCTTTTTAGAACTGTAAAGTCTTTTTCTAGATACTACAGATTCCTATGATGAAATTTCATAGCAAACTCACATATTTTATTCTTTAAATAAATTTTTAATTTAATTTCAATAGAATTATCAGTAGTTTGAAGGGGAATAGACTTGATAGAGCCTAAAGATTGAAATATAGATAGATGTAGTGTTATGTCACTAGCATCTTTCTCAAGAAAGAGATCAAAACTTACGAAACTTCTTCATTTAATTATTGGATAAGATTTTTTTGGGGAACATAATAAAAAAACTCATATATTACCTCTTTTATTTTTGGAAGTGTACTATTTTGATATTATCATGTTTTGAGTAAACTTCAAAAGAATCATTGTCTATATTATTTTCATCGACCTGATATGAGACTTAAGTTGTGACATGTTTCTTTCAACTAATGGTTAATTTAGGAATTCCTATGGAATCAAAGCAACAACTAATGCATACAAGATTTTTTTTATTTTTTAATCGCTAATGTATACAAATTGTCGACTAAAATTGTCTATCTTAGCATTAACTTTTTCCATCTTAGATATCACTTACTCTTGATAATATTGTTTCCTTAGGCGAATATTCTCTAGAAACTGCTTCACTATAATGGGAAAGGTTCTTTTTTTCTTTTTTATGATCCAAGAATGAACTTTAAATTTAGGCTCTAAGAAGAAATGGAAGGATAGTCTAATACCAATTTTGCTATAAGACAGTTAAAGCGAAAAATAATAACAATGGAAGACTTGAAATTTTCTTAAGAAAGCATAATCTAAACAATAAATATAGTGTGAATTCAAAGAAAACACTATGAAAGAAATAAAATATGTTTTCTTTATTTTTAATTTCGTGAAACAAATACTGAATTTGAAAAGCATATATGCAATAGTCTTAAAGCATGGATATTTATACTCTTTTGAGTGAATATATAAACTTAGGGTATTTTACAAAAGTTATGTAAGGCTGCAACATTTTAGGGGAGTAACAATTATTGAGGTTATTTTCCTTTTCTTTCACCACCGTGTAGGTCGTATAACCAACCCTAGCAGTGGCGAGCCATGATTCATTAATGAATCTATGTAATTCCAATGGCACAAGATCTTAGGGTGGTCAAAAAAATTTTTTATTAATTTTTTCTATTTTTTTAAGTTTTCTATACATTTTAATTATTTTACATTAATAACTAGCCAAGAAAATTTAGTGTTATGGAACTTTCATTCCTAATCATGTGACACATCTACATTGTATACAAATAGATATATGGAGCATGACTAATAGAAAGTTTGAAGTGATATATATATTGCTATTATGGACGAAAAGAAGATCGAGTTATAAATGGAAAATTCTATTGTGGACTAAGTCTATGCTACAAACTATACAATTAAGGGCATGTCATCTAACACTTACTAGTAGATTGCACATTGGCAATGTGTGTACTAAAAAAGAAAACTAAATTAAAGTCCTTTAGAATTTTTAATTTTTTGCCATCAAATTATGAAATTTTCAATTTCATTAATCAATTTTTAGAAATTTTTGGAATTTCTCAATTAGATAAACATTTTAATTTTACTAGTTAAGTCTTAGAACTTTTCAAAACTATAAATTCAAATGATAAAATATATAGATTATAGATATGTATAGTTGAATAAGGTATGTAATCGTGGGACAAATCAAAATGGAACTTGTACGTTGTCTATTCATTTAGAAAATAAGAGAGATGATGATTTTTAAAAAGTAATATAACTTTTGTAAATTGTGTAACATTAATAATGGGTTAGAGTTGGCTTCAATGAGAGGAACATGAGTAGGAGTAAAACATAATGATAAGATGTTAAGCTTAATTTTTTGTTCTTTTATTTCAATTTGATTTCCCTTAACTTGATTTAAACTAGACCCTATACTTATTTAGTTTAAATCCTCGATTAAAGTTAAAGAAAACTCGATTTTTTTTTTAATTTTGAAAAATTTTAGAGTCGCCACTCAATAAAACTAGAAAAGGTAATTAAATTAAAATCAATTAGGCAGATCGATTTTAATTTTACCACTAGTCTATATTTTGGAAAACTTTTTAAAAAGAATTCAAGAAAATATATTTTTTGAGTTCAGGAACTACTGTATTAAATCCTTACGAGTACTACTACTAATTTTTCGAAATTAGATTTGATTTTCAAAATTATCCTTTTTAAAACAAAATTTAATCATTAGTAAATAAGTTAAATTGTATTTATTTTACAAAAATAGTTAATTTGAGCTCTAATTTACAAAAAATGGAAAACTAAAGTTTTTACAAATTTTACGTCGCCTCGGAGGTACCTACGTACATGCTAGTCAGGATTAGACATTCATAGTTCATTCTTAAAAAGACTTTAGTGGGTTAATTCTTTTTATAAAAAAACAATTAGGCTAGATTTATGTTTTTATTAACTGTTTTATTTTTTATTAAAAAAATCCCTAAAAGTCTAATTTTTATTTCCAACTGAAAAAAAAATCCTTAAAAAACTTTTTTTTTAAAAGTTCCAAATTAAGATTTTTATTTAAAAAAAAGCAACTAAGTGATAAAAATTTTTATTTTCCAAGAAGAACCCTGAAGACGATTTTTATGAAATATGCAATTTTCTATATAATAAAAATTTTATATAGAAAAGATACCTAACTATATAAAAGATACTTAAATTATAGAAAAGATACCTAACTATACAAAAGATATTTAAATCATGAAAAAAAATGTCTAAACAATGAAAAAGAAGCCTAATCATACAAAAGATGTCTAAATCATGGAAAAAATACTTAACTGTATGAAAGATGTCTAGAGTATAGAAAAAAAGCATATACCATAACATAGAAAAGATGTCAATTAAAGATTTTTTATTTTATGAAAATTGAATAAGTAACAAAATGATTTTTTTTTTTAGAAAACCCTAACATACCTAATGCAATTTTTCTAAGTTAATACAATATGCAAAATATGAGATTTTATAAAAAATTCATTTTGAAAATATGAAATCCAAAAAAAAAAAACATTTTTTAACTAAAATTTAGCCCAACATATGTTCACTAGACAATAACTACTAATAATTAAAGACTTGATGAAAATAAAGAAGTTAGTATAAGTCTTAAAAATAATTGTGTATAAAAATAGTGAAATAAATAAAAAAATTGCACTAAGTGAAATAAAATATAAAAAAAACTATAAACAATAATTAAAAGCCATTATTATGTACCTAATGAAAGGAATGGGTCGAATATTGAGTCTTGTCGTGTGCACAACTGTGAAATTGGTTTGAGGAGTGGGTTCAAGTGTATTAATATAGTGAATTGCATCAATGGTAATTGGTGATTATTTATCTTGAATAGTATGTGTGGAAGAGAGATTAGGGATTGAGAGATTGGTTGTATTTAGTTTTTTTTTTTTAATTCATGATCCTCTCCCTTTCACTGTTCAATCCCTATTTATACAACTCGAAAACCAATCTTTTGAATCACTTTAAATTTAAATTGATAAAGACCAATCTAGATTTCAATCTGTCCAAATCTTTAACTTAACGGATTTAATATTATTGTTTTAGATTTGTGTTTTTCAACAATTATTTAGTCACGATTCTATTAACTCCATTTTAAACAATAATAACAACTCAATCCGATTAATCATTTTGAATTTTTTTGTTTTTCTAAAAATTTTCTATTTTTTTGTCTTTTTACTATTTTTCAAATTTTTTTATTTTTCGAATTATGACCCTTTAAAAAAAAAAGTTAATATTGCAAGGAAGAAAAAAAGGATGTCTACATAGGATAATTTATCCAAATATAACCTTATTAACTTGCTTATCTTTTATTTATTTATTAAGTGGCATAGTAGTTAGTAAAATATATAGAGGAGACTTTAGTCATTTTATTTTCCTAAAACATGTAAAAACACCAAATTTTGATAGTTGTTAATAGTTAGTAAAATATGTAAGATACTAAATTTTGGTAATTATTGATAATTATTATACATCTTCAACTTTAATAATATAGATAATCCATATTTTGCTATCTCTCAGTTACACGTGGTGTGGCAAATATATTACAATCGAACTCGTTCTAACAAATAGATTCCCAACTACTCCTTGTGATCAAGTCCATATACCATGTCTTTGCAAAGCATGGCCTTTTAAAGAAACAACTTTCCTTTAATTGTAGAATGAAGGTTGGTTCAAAAGGCAGCCATTCAAAAGGTTTTGGACAATCACACGTGATCACAGCTTGAACCCTCAATTTCTAATGGCAAGGTACACTAGTCCCCCAATAAACCTTATCCTTAATCTTGAACACAGACCACAGAATGAGTTTGTGGCTCTAAAATGATTTACGTTGTCATCAACCACATGACTTGCAAATACATGTACACAACCAAATGTTGCTGTTGGGATTACACAACAACGTGGCTTGTTTGCTTGAAGGGTTTGACTAAACCTTCCATAGTGAAGATTAATTAGCCTTTTAATCAATTTAGAGAAGTTGAATTTGTACTGTGTAGATGCAACCACATGGTGTGTGGTGCAATAGATTAGGTTTTGTACTTTATGATAACGATGCCATATTTATTACATACATCCATAAGGTACGGAACCATGATTTTGTAAGAAAAAAAGATTGTAAGATAAGACTAAGTGCAATGGATGGAACCATTGGCCATATAATTAACTTGGGGTTGAGGCAAAATGGCCCAAACCGATGAGAAATGCGTACATTATTATTTGAATTAAATTTGGGGTGTATGCCTAACAGTCATTCTAGTTTAAGTATATGAACATTTACAGGATTATAATTCTCCCTTTAAAATAATCGGTATAGTACGAAAAATTCTCTTAAACTTCAAAAGCGTGAATTTATCTTTACAAAACTTTTAAAAATATACACATACTCCTTAGTCTGTAGTTAAAGGTCCAAAATTGTCACTATTTGAAGTCATTCTAGCAATGGTCTTAGGAGTTTAGTGACAATTTGAAGATGTGTTCATATTTTCAGAAATCATGGGAAGATAAAGATATGATCTAAAAATTTAAAGGATTTGTTTTGAAGAATAATTTTAGGAATATATTTATAACCATTCCTAAAATTTAACTAGAATTCAAGAAAGATAGTTTCTAACTCTAGAGAAAGACTTTTCCAGTCTCCTAAAATTCTTTCATTTTTCGGTTTAGTCTTTTTGGGTTTTTCCTGATTACTGTCTCTACTTTACTGCTTATTTACCTAAAATTTTGTCCAGATCAAAGTTAAGAAAATAAAATCAAATACATAATAACTGGCAAAACAAACAGACACAAATATAAACAAGACAAGGGTCAAACACACTATCAAAAACCAAATTTCGATAAGACATGATACTGATGCGAATAAAATTTAAATAAACTACAAATAATTCAGAATTATCTCAGAGAACTTAAATAGATTATACGATAGAAACTTTCAAGTTGTTCCGATGAGTTCCATCTCAAATTCCAATATGACAACATCACAAACTACCAAATAATAACAGAACAGACAATTTCACCAATCTGAGCTTGTCTCTCTCGTATCTTGTCTAGTTCAGCAACGCTAAGCCAATTACGAAGCATGTACTTATGTCTATTGGTATCAAATTCAGTAGAAATCGTAATAAGGTGGGGATTATCCGATTACCGTGATATCCAAGCAAATGGGGGCAACGTAGTGTTATCGTTCGTGAAGCATATGGCATTGGCAACTATTGTGAGAAAACATTCACGCAAGGCAACAATGGGTCCTTTTAAAAGGTGTTCACGGGGATTTGTTAAGTTATTAAAAAAATTCTTTACACTTTACACTTTAATATTGATTATATATTTTAAAAATACATGATAAGTTTATTTTATTCAATATTCTAACAAATACTACGAGACATTTCTTAATATTTTGTATATAGATACAGGAAGTTGTAATAAGTTTAAAAATATGTATTTTCGTATATTTGGTCTTAGGTGGGACACGTAATCTCCTTTTAATTCGCTCGCTCAGAGGAGTAGTTACAATTAGGGATGGTCTTGAGGTGGGAATAATTTGACTCTCATTCTGCCGTGTCCAAGCCAATGGGACAACAAAAGACAAAGTAATTCTATGGTTGAAATTATAAGAAAAATCACATCATAGTATATTTTCAAAATATAGATAATTTTAACTATTAATTTATAAATTAAAAAAAAAAGGAAAGGATAAATTGAGAGTATCTAAATCCGTAATGGAAATTAAGATCTAAATCATGATAGTGAAGTGTCTTATCACATGATTAATGTGTATACCTAAGTGTATACATGTTAAAAGTTATATATATATATATAATCTGAGATTGGAAAGAAAATTCAAATATAATCATTAATCTTAAACATTCAATAGGCAATCCCTAGGTCAGCGATTTTGGTATCAGAGCCAAGTAGGGCATATAGTATAATAAGTACATTTGTATTTTTTTATTTGAGACGATTGTCTTTGTGACGATTTGAAACTTGTATTTCTAAATCACTTGAGACGAATTCTTTGTAGAAAAGTCTTAATATTGTGATAAGTCTACTGAGGCTTAGCGTAAATCCCGCTTATTGTTTAAAGGTTGCATAGAGGTCATAAATTGGAAATCACAATATTAAACTAAATTTAGTCTCGTGATCTAGATCTATAAGATTTAGAAAAATTAGTCTCGTTTGAAAATATGAATCTACTTAGAAGATCTATGTCCTCTTCTAACTTTGCTCCCACAGAGCAATCCGAGAAATCAATGTTGAATAATCAAGATGAGGTACATATAAAAGACTTTGACAAAGCAATTGATGAATGGAAAATACCAAAAATATCATATGATCAGATATATCAAATAGGAAAATGGAAAATTTTTGGAAAAAACGATTATGTTATAACTACAGAAGAAAAGGATATTCCTATTTCTGATGGTTTAACAACAATCAAGCTTCTACATCAAGAATCAATAAAAAAGTATGCAAAAGATTGGAATTATATGCATTTAGGCTTAGTTCAAGTAGGAGCAAAACCTCTTACTGAATTAGGTTTAGATACCTCAATTTGTATAGTTCTCAGAGATGCTAGGGAATTAATATATGAAAAATCAATTCATGCCACTATTGAAACTAGTCTTAGTAGTGGACCAGTTAAATTTAAGTGTCATCCAAATATTACTCTTACCCTTAGGGATAAGACAATCAAGAGTTCATTAATTCTTCAAATCAAAACACATAATTATAGAATGGTAGAAGGATCAATACCAATGGTTATAATATACAGGATATATTTCAAATTAATGAAAACAGCTTTTGGTTCTAAGGCCTATAAAATGGATAAGAAAGGTCAGACTTTACTTATTCAAACAGACCTAACCAAAGCTAATGTATCAGTCCCAAAAATGATTCAATGGTCGGAAGTCAATTTACCAGAACATTGGGAAGTAGAAAACCCACTTCCTAAAAAACCAATATACAATACTGAACCATCAAATGTAATATAACATCCTAATGGTAAAGTTACGATTCAGTTTAATAGAAAATCATTTGATCAGCTAAGAAGACCATTAGAAATAAGATCTATGACATCTTCTTCAAAAAGATCAGTAGACCTTCCCAATCCTCCTCCTATCATTTACACTCCTTATCATAATCAATCTGACAATCAACAGGTCAGACAACCAAACATTCAAGAAAATCCGTCCCTTTCAGGAATTGTTCATGATAGGTCAGGTATAACCCAACCAGTTTACCAACCTAATGAACCAAAACATGGAGAACCTTCATTCTCAGAATTAGGTGATCCAAAATTAAATGTTTTAGAAGAATCCTTTGTGCCAAATAAAATACATCTAAATCAAGAATTTAATTCTCAAAAGAATGAAAAAATTAGAGATTGGTATTTTGAAACATTTGGTCATATAAAAATGAAAATAAAAGATGAATATTATAATTTCATGGAAGAAATTGGTGCTCAGATATATTTCTTTGAATGGTTCGAGAATTATTATCTGAAATGCAAAGAAATCAATGTTATTAATAATTGTTATAAATGGAAACTTAGTGATGGACAAATCATAGAATCAAATCATCCACCATTAAGTAATATAAAAATGATTCATAAAAATACAGAAATCAGTCTAACTCCATTTAAAAATGCATCAGAAGAAGAAGGATCAGGAATTAAAAAAATAATAAATCAAAATAATTACACCAATCAACATTTACATACCATAGGGGAACAATTAAATAGAATTGAAGACACAATAAATATTGAAATCAATAAAACAAGTGAAAAAACTTCAATCAATAAAAATACTCCTTTGTTCAAACCTTTCGAAATGCCTAAAAAACCTAGCCAAGAATTTTTAAAAGCATTGGAAGAAAGAAAAAAGATGTTAAAAAACAAATCAATAAAAGAAGAAACTTCCCCATCAACAAAACCAATAAATTTCTTAAAAATAGATACCCCAACTTTAATTAGAAAAGGTATAGTAATAGAAGATACACCCTTAGAAAAAAATCATGTTTTAGATAATGAATCAATCAACAATGGATCAATAGAAGAATCAGATAGTGAATCAATAAATGAATCAATGTCTAATATTTCTTTAAATATCAACAATGATGAAATCAATAAGATCAATTGGAAAGAACCTAAAAAATTATACTATCAGAGAGCAACATCTCCTGATATATTAATTGAAGAAAAAAATAATAATTATCAAAATAAATATTCTATAGGATCCACCTATGAATGGAATATAGATGAATACTCAGAACAAAGAATTCTTAATGTTCTTAATCAGATGATCATGTTTTCAAATACTAATAAAACTGTTCCGAATGTTACTGACTATCAAGTAGCACTCCTTTTAATTTCCGGTTTTACAGGACAATTAAAAGAATGGTGGGATAATTATCTCATTGAAGAACAAAGAATTAACATTCTTACATCATGTAAAATAGATGAAAATAATAGAAGAATTCTAAATAAGAATAATGAACCAATTCAAGATATGGTTAACACTATATATATATATATATATATATATATATACATGGATACGATGCTATGTATAGCGAGACAAATACTTAATGTGTGGAAAATAAACTGTATATAATGAAGATAATAGGAGATTATCAATACAATTGGTCAAAAGTGTATTTATAACCTCAACAGCATAGGATAAATAAGGAAATCGAAATAAATATATATCCTGTGATGGTAGGAAACTTTATTATACCAGTATATTACTAACATGCCAAGCTAATCAATAAAGGGACATTGACTCAACAAACACCCTTCTTAAGTAAATTTGACTTCTAAAATAGCCTTCAACAGTGAAGTGCTTTGTTACAAGTTAAAATAGATTTAAGTAAGTCTTTATTGATATATTATGAGCTTTATAGCTATTAATATACAAAAAGTTATGGCCTTCTAAAGTGGACTAATTCAATAACTCAAAATTCAGAATTGAGCTTGAACTTCTAGCTTCTTTTAGCTCTAACCAAGGATACGTCTTATCAATTTTGAGCTAGGTTTTATACAGAATTGACCGACTTCTTATTTCTTTATTCCCTTCTTATAACGATTTATATGATCCATAACTTATAATTCTAACTCATCTGTGTCAATATAGTTATCATTGCTTTCTCTTTTTCCTTCTCACTTTCATGTTTGTAATGCTTATATGGTATAACATATACAATTAGACCAAAGTGCGGGATGTGTCAGAATCATGACCTACCCTAAAACAAAAGGAGAGAAATAAATGGAAAGAAAAAGGAAAAAGAAAGAGATAGCCAAATCACAGTTCCAAAGAACCACTCTCGAGCCAACTCTTCAAGATCGGTTATGGTTCTAACTTATAAGAACTTGGAACAAGTGGGTTTAGGGTCGACTCCTAGGTGATTCCAACTCATGCCCAAGTCTATATAGAATATCAAATATGTCCTTTTAGTGTATGTAATAGGGAAAGAGTCTATCACTCAAAAACTTTCTTGTTATGTAACTTCCTAAAAATCCAAAATTAACAGTAAATCTTACCTTAAGAAATATATACTGTTTCCTATTTTTGGGATTTATTATTGTGTATATCTAAAAAGCTTTAGAAAATTTTATCAACTTTAGCATATATTTTTGTTAAATTTAATTATATTTGAAATAAGCAATTAAAGAGAAAGAGTTAGTCATTTTGTAAAGTATCACAATATTGATAAGGCACTTTGAAATGGGCCTTTTAAGCCTAACCAGATCCAACGTGTCTCGTGACCTAAGGCTCACCTTTATGGGCCTAAGCCTTAGGCCTATATTGACTAAGCCTAGTAAGCTCTGCAATGGCTAGAATACACAAGATAATGATCAAATAGTGTTAAACAATCATGTCTAGAATAGGTGGGACACGTTAGACACAACGGCCTCACTCTCCCATACTTACTGGAGAAGATCTCTCCCACTAACTGACCTCTAATTGTCGGCTATGCTCTACTCGGCTCCATTTCATTATAAATACCAGGTCACTACCTAATAATAAAGCTCTCTAAATTCTACACATCAAGCTTGCATATTATTCCAAATAACTTCCTCCTCTCAAAAGGCCTACTATTAATCTAAGTATCAGAGTGATCACGCTGAATAACCTTCTAGTGTCCTCTCACAGTATGTTGTTTTACAGGCCTTCCATGTGCAAAGCCCCAGCAGCTATCGGTAAAAACTCAAAGATGACATTTGGCACCGTCTGTGGGAAACTGAATTCCTACACTTGAAAACCCAAACATATTAAATACATACCCTACGAACAATTCCTTTAACATCATGTCTCACCACGACAAATAGGAGAACTAATAGTTGGTAAATAATCAACTTGGAGGCAATCAACCCCTCCTAAGGGCTATGTTGAAGGAGCACTTGGAGTGCATGGAATGTTTGGTTGAAGAATATGTTGCGCAAAACAGATTACTCCATGCTTACTTGGAAGAAGCGGAGCGGTACAACACATAAACTACCCCACCCCCCCCCCCCCACCTCGAAAGCTTCAAATGCTCGTACTAAGCAAAACAACATCCAGCAGCAGCAATAGAATGGTAGGGATCAGCAACTTGATCCACCTTTGCAACAACAGCTAGTAAGGTTTGTGACCACCCGCAACTGAGCTCTGGTTAGGAATGACCAAGAAGTCAACTTGCAAGGGTGTGCAAGCTCTCTCAGTTATACACCGAGCTCACCTGGTAGACGATGTTGACCTAAACGAGCTCCATACCATAATAAGACAACTCTCTAAGTAGCAGGGGAGCAAGGTTGCTGGCAATGCCAGGTTAGTCACTAGCAATAAGACCTACTTCACTATGGGCGTCTAAGACGAAGTGTTGCCTCCTAATGGCAAACTTTTGTTCCTATACCAATGTGATGGCACGAGTGACCCTGACAACCATTTTCTCCACTTTTACATCCTTATGAACCTCCATAGTCATGGGGATGCTACAATGTGCAAGGCCTTCCTAGGTACCCTAAGGAAAGCAACTTAGACGTGGTTTAACTGCCTCCTCAACAATTCCATTAGCTCTTTTGATAAGTTGGCGTAAAGATTTAATCTTTACCTCAGGTCTAGTAAGCCACCATCTAAGGACATGTCGTCCTTGTACCTTGTAAGGCAGGGTGAAAGCGAGTCCCTAAATAACTACGTGGCTTAGTTCAACAATGCTATGGTTAAGATCCCTCACCTAGACGAGGGAATCGCTATTCATGTTGCGCAGCTCGGCATCTGACCTTCGAAGGATTTCTTCTGATTGCTTGTAAAGAGTAAGCCAAAGACCTTGGCCAACTTCTGGAACAAAGCCTAGAAATATATTGACTAGGAAGACAATATTTGTACCAGACACGATGCCTATTGAGAAAGGTCTAGAGGAAAGTAAGACAAAGAAAAATTGTCCATAAAGGATCGCTTCGGTGATAAGATGCCAAGTAAACCAGAGGGGGGAGAGCTCTAGGAAGAAGAAGCACTAGGCCGAGTGTAACCCGCTCTTCCCTCCTATTTATACCCAATACAAGCCCTTGAATAAACCCATTGCTCAGGTTTAGTTCGAAGTAAAGCACCAGAATTTGCTATAAAGGCCGTAGAAAATGTGGGAAAACCCTAATTGTCGGAACTTTGATAAATACTATTAGTTTTATGAAGACCATGGCCATATCACCGACGAGTGTTTCCAGTTGAAGAATGCCCTTAAATATGCCATTTAGTGCAATTTCTTCGACGAATATATAGCCCATTGGAGGAATGACAACCATTTTGATGATGATGGAGATAGGGTACCTCGGAGGCGATGGACCGAGAATACCCACATCGAGCAGAATAATGAATACCGAAATGATTACGCCCCTAATAATGTTGTTAACATAATCATAAGTGGACCTTACCTTAAGAGTCGACCCAACACTAATAGCTCAGTTAACGCCCCGTCAGAGGTGCTGGCCGTAAGAGAGAAGAGACAGAAGTTAGATACTTTTATCTCCTTCTTTGATGAAGACCTTAAGGGGTCAATATACCCTATCAAGATGCCCTAATGATAGGGGCGAAGATCTCAAAATTTGAGGTCCTAAAGTTTACGGTGAACACTGGTTACTTTACCAACATACTCTTCCTCCATATATATGAGAGGATGAGGAAGAAGCTACCAGTAAAAATGAAGTCGTACCATCATAATTTAATTGGCTTCAATGGAAGTATGGCTCAAGCTAAGGGTATCATCACATTGGACATGGAACTTGGCAATGAGGACTATGTGGCACAACGACCCATAGAGTTCTTTGTGATTGATTACCCTTGCCCATACAACGCGCTCTTGGGAAGACCAAGCTTGAATGCGTTTAGGGTGAACACATCTTCCCTTCATCTGAAGGTTAAATTTTTTACCCTAACTGAGGTGGGAGTATGTAGATGTGATCAAAAGATCTCACAAGAGCTATATGTTAGGGTGGCCAAAGGGGATAGCATCTTTGCCCTAGAAACAGGCCTATAAGAGAGGCTAATCGAGAAGGGCTAGCCCGGGGAGAAAATAGAAGGCGTCTAGATTAGAACCTCACCTAAGCAAACCACGAAAGTCAAGACTGAGACTTCAATGGAGGTGAAGTACAAAATCATCGCCCTTCAATGGGAAAATTTAGATAGGTTTGCCTAGTCAGCATCAAACATGCCCAGAGGAAGTACACAACGTAGCTTATCAGGTAGAAAAAGAGGCATTTTACTTTAGAAAGGCAGGTCGCAATCGAGAAGGAAGCACAAAAGCTACTTAAGGCTGACTTTGTAAGGGAGGAAAAGTACCCGACGTGGCTAGCAAATGTGGTACTAGTAAAGAAGAAGAATGGGAAGTGGCAATTGTATGTTGATTACACCAACCTCAATAAAAGCCTGTCCTAAAGACTGTTTCTCCCTCTTGAGGATCGATTAACTCATCAATTTTACATCAGGACATGCCCTACTGAGCTTTATAGACACTTTCTTGAGGTACAACCAAATTAAAATGGACATGAAGGAAGAAGTCCATGCTTCCTTCATCACCGATTACGGCATGTATTGCTACACCATGATGTTATTTGGACTGAAAAACGTCGGGGCTACATACTAATGAATGGTGATGAAACTGTTGATGCCCCAAATCGAGTGTAATATGGAAGTGTACATTGATGACATGATCGTCAAGAGCTAGAAACCAATCGATCATGTCAAGGATCTCTAGGAAGCCTTTTGATGCGGACTGCAGCTAAGAACAGATAAGGCTGATCACGGAGATGGGTCTAAGCTTTTTGAAAGCTTGAAAAGAGTGATGAGGAAATGCATGAAAGAGTGAGTAAAATGGTAAGCAAAAACCCACAAATAGCTTTAAAGGATATGATGCAACAATGAAACTTTCGAGAACTTACAGCACAACTCAATATGACGTTCGATGAGGTAACTTGTCACTTAGCCTTACTTAAGAATTAAGATAAGAGTGAAATGAATGTAAACAAGTAGTGGTTACAAGAGGGAAAATGTCAAGTGTATTAATGTCAATTTTTTTATTGCAGCTACAAATACGAAGGATATTTATACCTAATAAGTTAGGGTAATTTACCTAAAAAGGAAAACATAAGAAGGGTATTACCCTAAAGAAGTAATGTACAAGAATACAAAAGAATGAAAATGACTATTTAAGAAAAGTAATGTTTAGTAAGCAGATTCTACATGTGGTCCTGTACACGTAGTAGTGATACATTGGCAATGCCGTTAGATGATGCAGACAAAAAGTATGGGTAAATTGCTTGTCTGGGTAAGCATGACTAAAGATTGGTCCAATATCATTCTCTCGGCCTCTTAGCAAGAGTAAAGCTCGGCAAGTGGTTAACTCGAGCATGAGTGTGAGAGGACGAGGACGAGCTGTTGTCTCAGCATTCTACCTCTCAGTACACAATCACCAAGAAATAGGTAATCATTCAACTTGACATACAGAGTTTCTTAGCAAGGAGATACTCAGCCTTAGTAGGTATCGATTGGAGTAGGAGGATTTGCTTTGTCAGTCTCTCTAGTCTATGGGCTTGGCTGTGGGTTAATGGTATAGTAGCCTGAATCCCATTACCTTCGACCAAATGCATACGTATGACATGAAGATAAACCCCTAGAAGTGCATCTTTAGCGTCAAATCTAGCAAGTTCCTCGGCTTTCTAGTGATACAAAGAGGCATCAAGGCCAACCCCGAAAAGATTACTACCATCAGGGAATGAAGCCTCCAACCTTAGTTCAAGACGTACAAAAGCTCATTGGCATGGTGGCTACTTTAAACAGATTTATCTAGAAGAGCGCTGACAAATGCATCAAGTTCTTCAAAATCTTGAAAAACCTAAAGGGTTTTGAATGGACTCTGGAATATGCTACCACCTTTTAGTAGCTCAAAGACTTCCTTGCACACTACTGGTTCTCTCCAAGCTTGTCCATGGGGAGGACTTGTTTTTGTACCTAGTCGTAAGTGATCAGACGCTCTCCTCTGTATTGGTTAGAGCAAAAGAGAGAGAACACAAGCTAGTATATTATATCGGCCATATATTGCATAGGCCTAAGGTCAAGTACAACTAGACAGAAAAGTTTGCCCTGGCCATTGTTATCACAGCACAAAGGCTAAGGCCCTACTTCACTAAGAAATCGTACCCACGGATTAACCACTATACACCATGTTGTAGAAACTTGATGCATCTGGACGAATGATAAAGTACGTAATAGAATTGAGCGCATATGAAATCTAGTATCAACTACAAATGGCCTATAAGGTACATGTGCTAGTTGACTTTGTGGTAGAATATACAGGAGAGAAGGAAGCACCATTGGGTGATGACAAACTAGTGTGGACTCTCTACGTCAATGGATTATCTACCTCGAGGGGTAGAGGCACAGGCCTTATTCTGACCGGCCTACATAAGGTCACCATTTGCTATGCCCTTAAGTTTAGATTTGATTCGAGCAACAATGAATCTGAATACAAGGCACTTATTGCTGATCTTAAGTTAGCCAAGGAGATTGGTGCCAAGAATTTATGGATCTTCTTGGACTCCATGCTTGTCATCTAGCAACTTCGAAGGTAGGGACAATACTATGACTAAGTACCTTGAAAAAGTGAAGAGCCTCCTAGCGGAATTCACTTTGTGGGACATCAAGAAGATCCCCTGATCGGAGAATTCAACGACAGATTGGCTATCCAAGCTCGCCTCTACTAGTATACGAAAGCCTGAGGTGAAGGATAGCAAAATCTTCATAAAGTACCTACCGGAAAAAAGTATAACTCTAGTCTCGACGGAAGTTTTGGAACTAACTACAGTAGCACCAGAGCTAAGCTATCTGGAGTTATTTAGAGTAAGGCACGCTCTTAGAAGACAGGAGGGAGGTAAAGAAGCTCTGATATCACGCTACTAACTATATGTTGGTCAACAGCGTCTTGTATCATAGGGGAATCAACCTCGCCTTACTTCGACGCCTCCAAGAAGTGGAAAGGTTGCGTATCATGGAAGAGTTGCACGTTGGAGTATGTAGCAATCACATTCAATCCTAAGCCCTCTACCTTCGAGCACTATGGCTTGGGTATTACTAGCCCACTGTGAGGTAAGACGCAAAAGCCGTAGCCTAAAAGTGCTCGCAATGCCAAAAGCACAGCTTAGTCAGTCATGCACCTAGTACTACCCTCCAACCCCTGACGAGCCTATGGCCGTTCACATAATGGGGGATTGATATTCTCAGCACCTTTCCGAAAGCTTTAGGAAGACAGCAATTCATAATTGTTGTCGTCAATTACTTTATGAAGTAGGTAGAGGCCGAAGCGATGGCTAAGATCACGGAGAGAAGTGTTGAACCTTTTGTTAGAAATAACATCCTCTCCTAGTTCGGGGTCCCCTATGCTCTCATCATGGACAAAGACCGACAGTTTGATAACCTTAAGTTCAGGGAGTTCTACGCCAAGCACCATATTACCCCACACTTCACTTCAGTTGCCTACCTCCAATCAAATGGATAAGTAGACGCAACTAATCAAATCATCTTGGATAGCTAAAAGAAGCGTGTAGACCGATATTGGGGCGCTTGGGCCACTGAACTACCTAATATCTTATGGGGGTATAGACTACCTGATACGTCATGCTAAGAACTAACAAGGGTAGCAATGTTGGGATAGGTCTGATCCTATTGAAAGAACGAAAATAGAGTGTGTTTAGTGAGAGTTTTAGCGAATTTGCGAGTTACCTAGCTAGATATGATGCACTAGCTAAATACTACATAGCCTAAGACTTGCTGGATATGAGACATCAGTTTAAGTAATAAGGATGTCTACCACAATCCTTGCTAAAGGGATTGATAAGAGCTAGTAAAAGAGAGCTTTCCAAGAAAAAAAGCTTAAAAAGTGTTTCATTAATATTCAAAAATCTCCCTAAAACTTTATACATGCATTCTATTTATACAAACTGGTAAACTTGTAAATAAAAGGATTAAAAGAATGCCCTAGTATCATTCTTGTAAATTCAAAATAAACATGAGAGTAGTTTACAAAAAATACAAGAAATAGGAAATCTAAATAACATAAATAAAAATAATTAGTCAAATAAAATGTCTAAATAAAGAGTAGATGAGCTTAGCCTTAACATTTGGGTTAGGTTGGTACCCCAAATCCTATTATTCCCTCTCCCTTAAAGAAGTTTCGACCCAAAACTTGGTAATTGATGGCTCCAAGTCCCACTAAGATCAAATACTAACTTGCAAAAACCAAAGAGAGTGATACAAAGATAGTTTAGGTCTAAGATTAGTGCCGGTATCTACCTCGGCTCCTTCCACTCGTCATGAGCATAGTCAACTAAAGTCTTTATTAAAGCCCTTTCTTTCCACTCATCATGTACATGAACATGTAAGGCCTTAACCCACTCCCCCACCTTATTTACTTCCACCTCGTCAATTTTTTCACTACTCAATCCTTCCTCTCTCCATTAATATAGTTCTAGCACTTCCAACATAAGATTTCCAAGTAAGAGCATAATACAACCTCAATACAAATATCTACCACGACAACCATAATAAATATCAAGAAGTAATCTATAAGATCTTACAGGCACAAGCCTACTACGGCTCTCACCAATCCTAAATAATCCCATTAATGGATCAAGATAAAGAAGCCCAATAGGTGGGAGACAAATGTAGTAGTATCTAAGGCCATCCTCAATAGTATGGATGGTCGGTATTGGAATCACATCAGGAACGTGAAGGTTTAACTTCAACTCAACTTAGTCCTCTTCCTTTCTATGAATCGCTTCTTTAGCAATCTTCGCCTCCTCAACTCCTCTTTCAAAACTCTCTAATTCAGCATTCTTTTGTTGTCTCATTTCATCCTTGAATACATTAAGCCATTTTTCAATAATCTCTACTTGATCCAACACTTTAGAGAGGTTAGCTCTATAGGTGAATTTTTTCTCATATAATTCGTCTTAGTGATCTCTGGATACAAATTTTCTTTGCATCAAGTATCTTATCTCTTCCCAAGTAATATTCTTAATGTTTCTTATGTTAATTCTTTGATTTATCATTCTCTTCCACTAAGTAGCTACAAAGCTAATCATCAAATTTTTTATAGTATAGGCTCTCTTATACTTGGGATAAGAATAATTTTTAAAATTTGATTGACTTGAAATTCCTAATTCAAATATTCACTTGGAGTGCTATATCTATCAAATTCTGGAATTTGTGGTATTACATCTTCATAATAATATTTATAATCATGTTCAACTTCATATTCCATACTCTCTTGGTTCAATGGCACACAACTCAATAGGTTGGTAAGTGTCTCCACACTGTGCACTTTCACTTCACCTCGACACACGCACAATAAACAACCTCGGACAACGAAGATAGTGTAGTCTCTATAGCAGCACATAATTAAAGAAACAGTTGACCACATGTCCACTACCACTACTGCACGCGACCCATAGCATGGTATTTGTTTCTCAAGGACAGCAACTTTCGACCATTACCATAGCTCGGTAATTATTCTTGACAATTTAGCTTTGATACTGCTCGATCACACACACAACAGTTTGGAAACTCAGACAATCAAGTGGTTCGGCACATGTCTACAGTACTGAGTAGAGCAGCTTGGCTATTAAATTTAATTAGCTCGGTGTCTTAACGCGCACGTTGTTTCTGCCCTTTGATACGCACTCACAAACTGAATAGAACTTGACACAGTTTGCACTTTTTCACAATAGTAGACAGTCGTGGCAGTTCAACACTTTAAGATTGGACAATGGCTAATTTGAAAGAAAATAGCTCGGCAATCTTGAAATTTAGTAGCACGGATCTCAACAGCTTGAGAGTGGAGGTCGGACGAAAACTAGTTCGGTAGCCCGTGTCAAATCCGACATTGCACACCTGCATGACTAGGCATGAAACAACTTGGCAATGTGGCTATTCAATTCGTCGCTTATGTAATTAGCAGTTGGTTCGGCACTACACCTTAGATTAGTTCAGCTACTATGCAGTAGTACAGTTCGGTTCCTTTGGCACACAACAGTTTACTGTTCATCACCCAAACTTCACCTCAACAAGTTCAACAACAGCTCAGTTTAACAATTTTCGGCTCGGTAAATTAGAACTTCTTGCATGGAACAGATCGATGGCAATTAAACAACAAGGTACAGCAACCCGACACAAGCTCGGCAATTCAAATTACAACACTCCGCGTCAGGACAGCAGTTTGGTGATGCTGCTCTTCCATGTGCAGTGCGGCATGGCAATAAAAGCGGCTTGGATCAAAGTTCCAAAATCAGAGTTGTCAATTGAGCTCGGATATAAACTTTGACAGCTCAGTGCTTGAGCTTACACTTTACAGCAGCTCAGTATAGTTTACTAATGCGGAAATAGGTTCACTCCAACAATAGTTCGGCTGCTTTTGGAATCGCAGCAGCTCAGTTTGACATTTCAATGGGCGGCAGGCGTTTCAACACTTCCACATACAGCTCGTCACTTGCCGCACTTTTTTTTCACATTGCTCTGTTCAGAAGCTTGGCAAACTTGGAGTTCAGCTCGGTTAATCACTAGAGCAGTTCGGATACCTTAATTTTAGCTCGACAAATACTTGAAGAAGATAATATGGTGCTGCACGCTTATCAACAGTAGCTCATACACAAGTCCAACTTACACTCCCTACACGTTTACCCAAATAAAGCAGGACACGAGCACATTCACTTTACTTCTCGCAAGCTTGGTTCAATCACAACTTCAGCTCAGCACCCACAAACAACAGCATGTCACTTGGTCAGCTCAGTATTGGATTGAACTCGCAGCAGCCCGACAATTTACAGTTCAGCACACAACAGTACGGGTGACGATTAAACAGAGTAGTACGGTTCAACAGCTCGGACACGCAAGTTTCAGATGGATACTGCACACATAAGGAGCTCGGGCGTTTGGACTACAACAGCTCGGTAGCTAGTAAACAGAGCAGTACAACAACAATAAGCTTAGACAATCCTTTAGGATAGCTGGGTTCGGCACTTAAATCACGAGTTCAGCACTTATGACAGCTCGGTAGTTTCAGCACAATTCGGGAATTAGGAATGAGGACAGCACGGCAGCACACACTCAATCTCTCGACTCGGCAATGCAGTAGTATGGAAGCTCGGCAGCACAGTGAGGTCGTTGTCAATGTACAACATTCAATTCTACAGCTCGAGAAGTTTGGCAAAAGTTACTCATATTGGTACTTCGAATCGTGGTAGTATGGAGTTCGGATCACTACTCCAATTCACTTCGGCACTTCAATTCAGTGGACACAGTAGCACAACATACCGTAGCAGCTCGACACCAACTCAAATCACAACCCACAACAACCGTAATACAGCTACAATTGCTGTGACAGTACACAACAGACCACACAGTACGCTTTCCTCTTCAATTCGAGCAAGCCCTACACTTGACTTGCACTCTAACCAATATACACACGATGCATGGCTGTGATTTCCGGGTTCACACAGGATACACTATAGCTCTAGTACTACAGAACCTAGAACCACTAAGAATCACACCAGCGATAGGACACTATGGATATACACCAAACGTACAGAGCCCACTTCACTAACTCGTTGACTCACTGAACTCCACTACAAATTGCGACAACACCGGTGAATAAACTCAATCTGGTTAGTATTGTAATATAGAATGCGGTAAACGAGATTCAATTGTAGGAAAATCCAAATTCCAAATACTTAGCTATAAAAGTTTTGGTCACTTGATAATACAATAATAAACAAAGTCCTTTCATTGTCGCACCTCTGCTCTGATATCAAGATGATACTCTATACTAAGAACCGACAAGGATAACAATATTGAGATGAATCCGATCCTATTGAAAAAACGAAAATAGAGTGAATTTAGTGAGAGTTTTAAGAAATCCATAAGCCACCTAATCAGATATAACGCACTAGCTAGATACTATACGACCTAAGACTCGCTAAATGTGATGCACTGGTTCAACTAATAGGGTTGCCTACTCTAATCCTTACTAAATGAATTAATAGTAAAAGAGAACTTTTTAAGAGAAAATGCTCAAAGGGTTTTTCATTAATATTCAAAAATTTTCGTAAAACCTTACATATGCATTCTATTTATATATAATGGTAAACTTATAAATAAAAGGATTACAAGAATACCCCAATAACATTCCTATAAACACAAAATAGACATGGGGGTAGTTTAAAAAAAATATAAGAAATAGGAAATCTAAATAACACAAATAAAAATATATAGTCAAATAAAATGTTCAGATGAGGAGTAGATGAACTAAGCCTTAGCATTTGGGTTGAGTCGGTACCCCAAATCCTATCACCACCCATCGTGCTTCTACGAGCGAGACCCCCTTTCACCTTACTTTTGGGTCGAAAGCTGTCCTTCCCATCAAACTTGAGTTTCTTAATATCCAAACTTGAAGTTTCGACGTCGCCCTTAACAAGTCATTATTGTAAACTAGCATCGACACCATCAAGGAAATCAGAGACCTTACTGTTGCTCAAGTAACCACATACCAACATTGGGCCGCTCGATATTATGATCAAAAGGTTAGACATAAGGAGTTCAAGGTTGGCAACTTAGTGTGATGAAAGCTAGAAGCCACAGGTTCACACGAAGGGTAGGGCAAACTAGCCTCTAATTAGGAAAACCCGGTCAGAATCAGGGAAAGATTGGGCAATGGAGCGTATCGACTAGAAAGATTGGATGGCAAGCTCATCCTACGTACATGGAACACCGATAACCTTTACCTTTATTTTGACTAACATTCTATTATATACATTTTTTCCAAAATGATGAAATAAAAAAGTTATTTTATAATTGATTGTCTACTTCTCTCTCTCGCTCCCCTTCTTTCTATTGCCATACGAGCCTTTGAAGAGGCATATGGATCATTCATTGGGCAAGTTGAAACACCATCGACCTGATCCCTTTTGAGTAACCTCAACAAGGGAAAACACCCTTCGTACAGAGGAACTCCCTTCTACCAAGTAGGTCGAAAAGTCACCAACCTCACCCCCTCGGTCAACCTTGGTAAGGGTAAACTCTCCTTGTATGGAAACTTCCTTATGTAAATATACTCAAAGGCAAAGAAAAAGCATGTCTATAAAGAGGACGTTTCAAAAAACTCATCCATTCATTGATTGATTAGATTACATAATGAAAGCCAACATCTCAGCCTGACTTATACATGTTTCAAAAAAAAAAAAAATAGATAAACATACTATCTCTTTAGATCAACTAACTTCGGTAACTCAAAAAAGTCCAAGGTTTCGATCAGTTCAAAACATTGATCTGTCAATGCTTCAGGTAACAGGACTTGACTTAGAGCAGTGCTTGAAGGATGCAAACAAGGAGCAATAAGATTGCCCAAAGATTGATTGTTTTGAGGAATTACTTCGAAGGTGACCTCTTGTTGGGCTACTAGGGCAGAAGTGGACGTGGAAGCACCTTGCCTAACCCTAGCAGCAACGGGAGTGCCTACATCTTTAAAGGCCACTTGGGCGGCCTCTCTCTCTTATGCCAACGTTTCCCTCTTCCTGTTAAAGGTCGGAGAATCCAAAAAGTCAAGAAAGCTTAAGTTTAGGTCCGGATAATGGGAGAGAACCTTCCTCTTCATATAGCATACAAAGTTTATGGTCAGGTCTTCTAGCTCATCTAACCACTCTTCAGTCTTTTGATAATCAGCAACCGCCATTTTAGCAGTAGCATTGTTGAGGACCTCCCCACTCTCCATTTTGGAGATGATCTCCTCCATCTCTGAAACTTCCTCTCACAGCTTCTAGCCCTATTACTCCAACTCAACCTTTAAACCGGCCAGCTACAGAGAAGTAGCTTTAATACCTTTGCATTCTAATGCTTTAATTGCTAGCTCGATTTGCAACCTAGCCACTAACACCCTCAACTCAACATTCTCCTTTTTTAATCGGGCCTTAGCTTCACCTTCCTTATCTAGCCTCTAAGAGAGGCGAGCCTTTGTCCTCTATTCGTCCTCTTGCTAAGCTTTTAGATTATCGGCCTTCTTAACTGCTTTCTTACCATTGTTTCTCTCCCACTCCACATTTTTGAGCCTCGCCTGGAGTGCCGCCACCTGTATATAAGAGCAACCTAAGCACCTGTTAGCTTTGGAGAATTTTTTCAAGTATGTATTAGTAGAAATCTCTACCTCTCACAGGTACTTCTCATGTTGGCATAACACCTCCCTAAAGCTCTTTACCTCTTTTTAGGCAGCATCAAACTTATTTAGTTGAAGCAGCACCTGGTTGTGGTACTGCAAATTGAAAATGAAGGCCACCATTAACGCAATGACAAGTAAAGAACTTCAACACAGGAGTAACAAAGACTTACCTGTCACATTAGTGTGCTCAAGTGGCTCGCTATCTCCATAAGATCATCCCCACCTTTCTTAGAGAGCCCTTCGAGGATAACTTAGTCATCGGAGGTGTAAGACTCCATGGAAGCCTAATAGCTGAGTATCCGGTGCCGCAACATTAGATCATAAGCGCGAACCTCCTACTTCTACCTTAGGAGCTTTCCCTTAGCTCTTTTCATTTCCATCTCGGGAGCTTCTCTCAAGAACTTCTTGTCCCGAGAGGTGTACGACACTTCTTATAATGAGTCAGACCCTATCCTTATAAGCCTAAAATTGTTTAGGACTTCAAAAAATTCATCCCTCATGTCGTCAACGCTTTAATAGGGATAAGCTATTGGCCACTCAATCCATCTTTCTCAGCTTAAAGGTACCCTTGTTAGGGGCTTCTACTTCTTGGCTCCAAGCCTTGACTTCCCGACTGTCTCGAGAGCCTTTCGCTTTTAGTTGACCACTTAAGGAAGGGTAGCCCCTTCTGCCATTTCTTCCTCCTTCACTCGTGGTGGGGAAAGCATTAGAACATCGAGCCCCTCCACATCGACACCTTCTTCGCCCACGACAATAGGCTCGATAGAGGGGACAAGGGTAGGAGTAGGCAGAGCCATACCCAAAGGCTTTACATCAATAGGCTCGTCCCGAATGTCGAAGGGAATCCCTTGAGGAGCAAACCTCCATCGTATCTTACTAGTCTCCCCAAACCCTAGCTTCGACCGTACTACCTTGCCCTTCGGCCAGTCTACCTTAGTTTTCGCCTAGCGATAGCTCATCAACTTGTCTACGGAGGGTCGAGGTATCCTTATGGCTAAATTTTTGCTTGCAAGAAATTCAATTGAAAGTTAGAAAAGGAGAAGCAGAAGAAACCAAAAGAAACTACTACCACCATTCATAATATACCACCATGACTAGTACAACTGAGGAGGCCTTCCTATCTTATAGGAATCAAATGAAGTACCTCAACACTAGCATAACAAATAGGCATGTAGAACAAATCTATAGCTTTAACCTATTTCTTCACCAGAGCTTTCTTCACGCTAGGGAAGAGCTCGAAGATCAGATACCGGAAATACCTCTCAACAGTTTCTACAGCATTAATCTCCTAGTTGTATCCCAATACCATGAAGGCCAGGATCCCTTGGGTGGCCTTAGTATCACTGGGACCAAGCCCCTTCTCACCCCCAATTCGGACCATCCCGATTTACTGCGTTTAGAAGTCTGCCTCCTTAGGCAACTCAACTACTACGTATTTGTCCTACCAGCCCTTTACTGAATCCATAAGGTTGCAAAACAGCTTCTTGCATAGGCACGACTAGAGGTAAGGCAACCCCCTAACGCTCTTCCATATATAGAAGTGACCGAAGAGCTCAAGAGTAACCCTTACCACCAAGTATTCATAGAGCGCTTGGAAAGCCTTTAACGCCCTCCACTTATTGGAAGGGACCTGCGATAGGCTACATTAGTGGTAGTTAAAGAACTCTTTCTCGAAGCAACTTGGAGAGAGGCGTTGCTCAAACTTTAGGTACTTCTCAAATATTGCAAAGCACCTTCCTGATAGTAAGGTCACCCGTTTGTCCTTGCTTGGCAACCTTATTTGCTACCTAAGGATTGCCTCGACAAAGTTGCCTATAATCCAACTGAAGGCAAATTGTTTACTTTTGCTCACTCACTCGCTAAGCTATTTACCCATCTTAAGAGCATTAAACCAATCCTTCGGAGGGGGCAAAGGAGTATATCCATATACATCCCTAAGGATGGCATTAATGATCCTGACTTTGTCTAACACCTCTACGGCTATCCTTGTAAGTTCGTCTAGTTGTGCTAACGACGAGACCTTGTCCTCCCATGTCTGAGGGGGGTCACTCTTTGTAGAATCGGAACAAAAGACATGCAATGATGAAGATGAATCAGTCCTACCTTTGTTAGTTGATATGGCTGTAATATGCAAACAAAGAAGAAAAGATGGAGAAACTTTTGAAGAAAGTTTGAAAGTTTGATGCAAACGTAGAATTCATAATGGCAGAATAAGTAGATTGTAGATAAGTGGTCTGTCATTGTGATCTTGCTATTTATAGGCAAACCATCTAGGAAGTCGTATAGACGGTTATAGAGATCTATATAAGTACGAATCCCTTGGAATGTTGCATAGTAGACATATGGAAAGTGTTTTGATCAAATGATCACCTTAAAAAGGCAAAGCAAATATAGTTGCACATAAGTCTGCTACAACATGACACCTATCACATCGCATTTAATGGATGGAATACAGGCAGGCAAATATTACATTTCGAAAAAGTTCATTCAACAAGAAGTTTCTTCAAGGCCCATCTGACTTCTACCCGATTGGCATGATAAAGACATGGTGCAGTCGCGTCTGCTTAGCCCATAACGAGTACTACTCGGGCAAACCAATTCATAGCCTTGAAGCGTCTGCCTAGTAAGATGTAAAGGTATCCTACTTTGATACCCTAACCAAGGTTTAGCCTTGCCCAAGTCTTCAACACTCTGCTTTGGAACAATTACTGGCCACTTCAATCCATCCAACCTCGGACATTTTTTGCTCAAGTATCTACTGCCTCGAACATCTCTACCTCGGCCAACTTCCAGTCCAAACCTATACTCTCACTACGTCGGCACTATAATGCCAAGTTAGATTCCTTTGAGTCAAATTAGTCACACTTGAATAGCTCATATATCCCTTCTTCTTGCCTTCGCCTCGATAATGAGACTGTGGGGGGAAGGGGGTACAAGTGTTAACAGGGCACTTTAGACATGGGCCCTCAAGCCCGACTAGATCTAACGTGTCTTGTGTCTTGGGAATCGCTCCTATGGGCCTAAACCTTAACAAAGTCCAATAAACTCTATAACGGTTAAAATGTACAAAATAAAGATCAAACAGTGTGAAATAGCCATGTCCAGAATAAATAGGACATGTCGAACACAACGGCCCTACTCTCCCATACTTGCAGGAGAAGATCTCTCTCACCAATTGATCTTCAACTACTAACTCTACTTTACTATAAATACTATGTCACTACTCAACGGTAAAGCTCTTTAGATTTTGCACATCAAGCTCGCATATCAAGCATGCATATTATTCCAAATAACTTTTTATTTTCAAAAGCCTCATTACTAACTTAGGCATTGGAATAATCATGCCGAATAATCCCTCAACGTCTCATAACAGTGTGTTATTTTGTAGGCCTTTAACGTGCAGAGCCTCAACACCTATCAACAAGAACTCAAAGATGACATGCAGCATTCTCTAATGATGGTAATTGACTTTTACCCATAAGTTTTTTGAAATAATGATATTACTAGCCTTTTTCCTTTTCCTTTTTTTTTTTTTTTTTCCTATCAAACAACGGTAGCGATCAAGATATCCATCCAAATACATTAAGCTAGATATAATTCATTACTGGGAAATCCTTACAATTAACAGTAACGAATATTTTCCTAATCTGATCTCATCATATTGTTTAACTTTGAGAATTTTAACACCTTTTTATATAAAAGATATGGCTATGTGAATAAGAACTCTATAATCCCATCAAATTTGTTTATTTGTACACCAATAGCCGAATACCGTGTGTATAGCGTATTTTGTATTTCTTGTTCATTTTTCCTTGCTATCTTAACTAGAAATAGTAGACGATGCATCTAAATAGCTGGTATTATAATAATTATATGTAAAATCTATAATATCAAAATGATTTATAAATTTTTAGTATTTTACTTGTTTCGTATTATTTTTATAAAAAATATCATAAAGAAATTCATATTGTCATAAGAAATATCTCTCTCACTAACAACCCAAAAAATGCATGCAACCTCCGATTTTAGCACTGGATAAATATTAGGAACTTCCATCTTTAACGTACATGGATAAATATAGGTAAAATATATGTGTATAAAGGTTGTGTATTTAGAAAATACTAAAAGCACAAATGGTTTTATTCGCTTTTAATAATATAGATGAATTACCACGTTAAAATCCGATGGTATTTTAATACCAATTTCTGTTCCCATTGTTCTTCTTATGTTTGCATTCCACGCAACATATCCAGACCTACGCCTGGGCATAGTGTAGTCAGAAGACTCAGAACCATGAACTGGCCCAGTGGTTCATTGACCCAGCCATAACCATACCAACGGTTTCCATATCGGACATAGACCCATCAGATCTATGGGTTTAAGGCGGTTCGTCACCTAGAACCATGAATCCATCAGGTCCACAGCAATTCGAGGAAGAAGAAAATTATCTGTAGTGAAAAAAGAAATAAAAAAATAGAATATTTAGTTGTATAATAATGAAAATCTAAATTATTTCGATCCAAATTAATTCGATATGAATTAGAAAAAATTATCTCTTATTCACAACATTCAATATATTGCTAAGAAATAAAAATATTTTAAAAGTGTACTTATTTTGATATATAAAGACTACTATCGAAAGGAAGTTTCCATTTCTTAGCGATGTAGGATTTAGACTAACTTTTGTCATGATTTTCTTTTGAGACTTTTGTCCAAATTGCTAGTATAAAAAACCAAATGCAAATCCTTTTAAAACTTCTTAAGAAATGTATTATAAACCATATGGTTTTTTGAACCGGACTGCACCATTGTTTTTTCGGATGGTTATGGTTCGTTCTCTTTATCGAATCCAACCTAATATAACAATTGGTTTTTTTTTTTTTTTTTTTCTAAATTGAACCTAACCATAGTAAAATAGTACCATGGTTTGAACCAATTTTATATCAAATTTTTGTTGAAAATTTTTATCTAATAACATATTTTCTTTTTCATTAAACTTTCATATATTTCCAATTAATTTTTTATGCATTTATCATGTATAATGATACTTAGTAAAAAGTTGTATAATATCTTAACAAAATCAACTTAATTGGACAAGGATAAGAGAATTGTTCCAATGAACAATAATGATGAGGGAGAAGTAAAATTGCTTATCCAAAAGCGATATAAATAAAATAAAAGAGATATATTAAAAATTGAAAAAAAGATGAGAAATACGATAAGAGCACCAAAGTTAAACATTTGATTTGAAAAAAAAATATAAGGAAAGGATAATTTATAAAAAAGAAATTTCTAAATATAAAATTTCATATGAAATTTACTTAATTTAATCTTAATAATTTACTCAAAATTAAGATGAAAAGAATAAAAAATGAAAAGATTAATGAAATATATGAAGATTAATGGAAAAAAAATAAAAGAAGTACAAAATAACATTTTTTTATTTAATCAAACACGGTTTATAAATTATTTATTTTTATTTAATCGAACACAGTTTATAAATAAATCAATTTTTCAATTTGATTTAATTCGATTCACCGTTTGATGGTTTCATCCCCTGCTCATGTCCTCTGCACATTTTCATGCCTTAATGCAGCCAACCATAGGCCAGTTGACATGTCTCACCTCGCCACTCACCACCGAAATACAGCTAACAATGCAAACAAGCGGGTTCAAATGGTTGCTTCTTCCTCAATCAATTAACCACGCATCCTTCCTTTGCAATGATTTCATCTTCAAAATGATGATCTCCGCAAATTGCAGCATATGTGGAAACAGACTTTTCCGAATTTTAAGTTTAAAAGAAAAAAAGGATTTAATAGCACTAATACATTATATAAATATAATGTGTTAATATTAATAATATTTAAATATCTAATAATAAAAAAACACTCAATTCATATTATGTGTAAGTACCATTAAAGCAATTCTTGTTAAAAAAACCTAAAAGGAAGTTGTATTTTTTGCGGTCAGTAAAATATGGCGCTAAGTTGCAACCATAGAAACGGACAAAACAAATGTAAGATATACTAGCCATAATGCTACAGTAGTCAATAACCAGAAGGAAAACTAATTTTGTAACTAATAATTATATTTTGTCTACCCAAAAAACAATTTATTGAGTCATATATACCACATATATATATATATATATATATATAGTATGCAGTTATTAATTATATTCAAACACATGATGATGTTAATAGGTAAATTCTAAAAAAACTACACGATATTGCCACATATTTGAATATAATTGTTATTTACATATAGCATATACATACACATTGTGAGTCATACCAATTAAATCTTTTTTACTCTTCGCTCAACACATTGTTTTACCAGTTAGTATTGACAAAGAGAAGAAAAAGTTCTCTTACCAGTGGCGTTGATGGAGAGAACGAAGACGAAGCTTGACAGTTATTTCTCTTACCAATAGGCACGAAACAGAGATGACCCAGCCCAGAATGAATTCAAATACACCCATTATGGAAATAGGACGGGCCAGCTTTGCACTGCCATGTCCACATCTACGTCCCATAATGAGGGCTTAAGGTAGTTGATAAATATCGACAAAAGCACTTTAATATTTTGTTGGACTTTTTATAATATGCTAAGTTTAATATATATATATATATATTTATTTATTTATTTATTTATTTATTTAAATGATAGATGCTTTATATTATAATATATAGTTTCAAAAACATTTACCATTTTTACCTCGAAGGTTTTTATGTAATCATTAATTTGTTTTTTTAATTGTCTACTAAATCATATCTTTTCATATTTAATTTCCATTATTTATTATATTCTATCTATATCTATTTATTATCCATCTCTTATTATTAATGGAATAAAGGCATGGAGATGACATTGGTGGCATTGATTGAAACTTCAAAAACCATGGAAATCAAAGTATTTATCATTTCTTTCCTCTTAACATATTCTTTGGAAATGGCATAATCATAAGCTTTGAAAATCGTTGGAATTCATGAAGAGAATTTAGAGAATAGTTTCAATAATGTTAAGAAGGCTCATTATTTATAAGGATTACTATCTAATATGTCAACAATCTCATCTTTATAGAATTGGTTGCTTTATGTTCGAGGGTCAACATATAGGCTTGATTTTTCAAAAATGTTTTCTATCATTTAGGTATTTTGATGAATTAGTTTCAATTGTAAAATATTATATTTGTTTGCAAGTACTTTTTGGCCATAATTAGTAATAAGCAGTAGATAATATTTTGTTGTTACTGTAGTTGTTAAGAATTTCACCTTTATGGAGTTGATCACAAGGTACTTTCAATCATAAAATATTAAATTTATTCACAAGGTAGTCGTTTTTGCTATAATTGGATTATATCTTGCCAGAAATAAACAGTAGCTGGTATTTTGTTATTGTTATTTACATATTGATATGACCATAGACCATAGTCTCAAAGACTCTGATTCAAATAAATAATAGCTGGTATTTTGTTATTGTTATTTACATATTGATATGACCATAGACCATAGTCTCAAAGACTGATTCCATTCAATAGAAACACCGAAAAAGGAAAAGATGAGGATTTCTTAATTTAATTGGAATTAAAGAAAGTGTAATTTTTAGCCTACTTGCTTTTGTTTATGGGCTGAAAAAAATATCTTTCTTTTGTAATTTTTAGTTTATTTTTAAAAAATTGTTGTTTAGAGAAGACAAAGTATATGTAGATATTACTGTTATCTGTTTTCTCCATTAGTCGTTTTTTTGTTTTTGTTTTTTTTTGTTTTTTTGTCATCTCTTTCTTGCAAGCTAAATGTCTAAGTAGATAAAATCGAACCTATTATATTTTATTTGTGAAAATTTATTATATATTCCAAGGTTTAATGGTCACTTAATTGTTTGTGTTTTGTATGATTTTCTCCATTATCTTATTTTTTGAGAAAATGACAAATGGTGTTTGTTTAAGTAATAATAATCTTATTTACTTCTCTATTTGATATATATTTGCTCAATTTTTATCCTTTTATGTCAATCTATCTATTTTTTAATTACTTTTTGCTATGTTTACTATTTAAAGTTGTATTGCACTACTAATATAATTGAATTTTCATATGCTATTTTAGTATATTCAGAGATTTTTCAATAAAATTTTAATTTAAATTACCAAATTATATTATAATATTACAAGTTTACTTGAACTAACTCACCCAATATCATATTCCATATTATAAACATGTTAAATCATGTTCATATATCAAGTTCATCATACTAAGCAACAACATATTACCAAATTCTCCAATTTCACAAACTTATCCATTAATGTATTAAGCCCATATTCATCAAGTTGCTCATAGCTTAACTCCAATTCAAACCACATAACTCTAGATTGTTCTTTACAATAGAATGTGATCTAAGTAACCTCAAAACCTGGTACCAAGGGTTTTATTAAACTCTATACACTGAATCTTCAAGAAAATGGCAATTTTCATCCAATTTAAAGGTTGAAAAATCACTAAAAATTATGAAAATTATTTTTGTCTAAAATCTCTTCATACAATGTTTACATGTAATATAAGTATTTTGTAGAAAAAGTTTGGCTTAAAAACTATATCAATAGTGTTATTTAAATCTTTTTAAAAAATTGATTGGTTTTGCTCGATTTTTTAAGGAAGTATTATATTCACTTAAAAATTTTACAATCTAATATTTTTTCCTAAAATTATATGTAAAAATATGTACAAATAAAATTTTCCCTAATTTTCGGAATTAATTTGATATTTTTTACAAATTAATTAAAATTGGAGGCAAAATTAGACTCATCGGAGGCCATTACCCTATCGGCACTTCCAAGTGCTACTTGCACTATTGAAGGATGGTGGTGGTTAATACCCAGGTATCCTTCGCACTTAGGTTCATGGATTATTTCTTCTTATTTTTCTAGAATTTCTTCCTACTTTGTTCTTTCTAATTCTATGATTTTCCTAAAATGGCAAGAGGTTAAACTACATTTTAGAGAGAATTGGTAGAAATTCTTAGATTGTACAATAAAATATAGCATTTTCTCTCTCCTTCAAGGGTTTTGTACCATTAAATCCATGTTGCTAGGTGTCGTTAAATTGCTTAATTACCCTAGAACTGTCCAAATTGATTAGTCACACCCTAACTAAGGTAATTCTGGTAGTTTTGCACTTGTTTGATGTTTTTTATTATTTTTCCTATAATTATTTAGTTAATTATGAGCATTTTATGATATTTTAAGCATTTTTTAGTATATAATTATCCAAATAATTTATCTCTAATATTTGGTTATTTTCTTTTACCTAATTTACACATTTACGTAGGTAAATTACAATATAATGTAATTTAATAGCATTATCTATTTTTAGCTAAAATTCTATTATCTTATTATATTTCAATATTTTGGAGTCATGACAAGTCATTGTCTAACTTCTTAGATCTACATATGAAATATTACTCTAATCAGTTAACTTTCACATACGTCCTAAATTATTAACTCAAAATCTAACATGTAAGACTATAGGGCTCACTATATACCAATATGTACTTGTTTATATATTTAATGACAAATATCGTATGTAAATGCACTTATTGGTTGCCTTTGGTTATTTCTAGCTGTGGATGCAATTTGGCTAGGTAATAGAAGTTTCATAAGCATTATACATTTCATTTTTGGGTGGAATGGCCTAAATATGTAGCTAAGGTATATCGTATAGTAAACGTACTCACGCAGGTTGTAACATATTTTTGGGTTAAATGTGTATAATGCAATACATTTGTATTTACATTCAACAATAAAAATAAAATTTGTTTTGTTTATTGTTATTGATAAAATCGGTTTTTAAAAAGCCGAATTTAATAATTTAACCATTTGAGTTAAATTCGGCTTTTGGAAAACTGAGTTCATCCATTGCTTTTAAATTCAGCTTTTGCGAAGTGACTTCGGCTTTTGGAAAGTCAATTATATGGTTTTCTCATATAATCGGCTTTCCAAAAGCCAAACTTAGACTTATATGAATTTGGGTTTTCCATATCAGAATTTATCTATCGTATTTTTTGGAATATTTGTCTTAAAGCCACATTTTCATAATTTTTTTTCTATTTTCTTGTAATTTTATTTTTTTTCCCTTTATTTTTCTTATTATTTTCTTTTTTAGTAAAGCATGGAGAGAGCTATGGGCAACCACCCTAGTCCCATTAACATTCCTAACTTGAGTGATAAGAAACTTGTATGTCATAGCAAATTCATGAAAAGCATCCTAATAACTGATTTACTTGATTGGAGCTTGGTGTATTAAGATCTCTCGTAACTCCATAGTATGAAAAAAAAATGAAAAACTAACTCTTATAGCAATTCATTACATTATCTCTTGTAAGCACTAATTTCATAACTAATGATAATGATCTAATTAATTTAATAAATTCAATATGCTCTTATGAATTTTATAAAATTTCTAAACTAAATTATAAAAATCATAATAATTTTCCTTTAAGCTTGACATAAACCTTATTCTAATGGTTTAGGAAATTTAATAAAAGAAAAGAAAATCCAAGTAACTCTGTTTAACAAGAAAAGATTCAATGGTAACAACATATTACTGAGATCAATGAGTAGTGTATAAGTACTAATAAAATTTTAACATGCGAAATTAATTAAATAGGTTACAAGATATCCAAAAGGAAAAGTAGTCAACAATAAAGTTGGCAATTCATGTTATGGTAATGTGTTTCATATCTGCATCTAAATAGGATTATATTGGAAAAACCTCAACCTATAACATAACTCGTTTATTAATCGTGTGTCTGAATACTTAAACTCATAACCTAACTAGTTTAATAAATGTGTCCCTTATCTAGGTTAGACTCATTTATCGACTAAAAGTAATGAAAAATTTTATAAGATACTTATACATGTAAAAAGTAAATGAGTGATAATAATATTTAAATTTTACAAATACAAATATCATAAGGTTTTAGCATTTAATATAAAATTATAACCCAAATAAAAATTTTAGTGAAATAAAGTCTAATCAAATTACAAAAAAAAAAAATTCTAAAATTTAAATTACATAATATCACTTAATTAAGTAGAACTATAGCTTAAAGGATGTTATTACCAGTGTTGATTTCTAAATTTACTAGATTATTTGTTTGATCATCAAAGTGTACTATTTTTTTATAAGAAATTCTGATAGACGGTTTTTAAATAAAGTTTAATGGTTTAGTACCTAACTATCATAGAAAAAAAAAAATACAATAAAGATATGAATAGGCAAACTATTTAACGCGATGAAAACATAAGACTTTTATCCTTATCATACCATGTCTATTTTTTATTTATTATAATAAACTATAATATTTTCAACTATGTAAGTCACTAAAATCACAGTGCGACAAAACACCTAGGCAGCGCCCGCATCAGATACCAACTTGCTCGAGCTTGTCAATTGCCTGGAAAGACAACAACAGCAGACACTAAATTACCGCCCACGTAAAATTTTTTGAGAAACGGTAGCTTTGTTTCCCTATTTATATATATATCTCCGTTCCGTGTATTCTCCATTTTATATCGAACAGAATTTCATTCATTCCTTAATTATCTCTCGTCTCCTTGTCTGGTTTTCTTAGACTTGCATATATTTTTATTGCTTATTACTATAATTTTCACTTATGTTGGCTTATATCAAAGTTGGATATATATACAGATAGATAGATAGCTTTTCTTGACTAGTTTTTCAGATACATCATCTCCATTTTCCTTCAAAGAGTTTTCCAAAATGATCCCACATCCTATTTTGAGCGGGTATACTACTACCACTACTCCTATGACCATGTTTTCTTGTATCAACCATGATGATAGTCATAAATATAGTAACTGTTATCAACAAAGTTATCCTATAAGTGATCAAAACACTACCGCCGATGATCACGGTCTCTTTCCTTCGTTGACCGACCAATGGGGTGACTTGCCGTTAAAAGTTGACGACTCTGAAGACATGATTATAAGTAACTTCCTCCATGATGCACTTAACTCCGGCTGGTCTCCGCAGGCGATAAACACACTCACTGGTGAAGATCAGTTGGAGCTAGAGCTTTTGACTATGATCACTACTAACAGTAATAGTGATCAAGAGTCAGCCAACCAGTTTGGGATGATGTTACAGCCTCATTCACAAGACCAACATCAACTACTAGGTCTAGGTGGTTCCTATGAGACGGTGCCTCAAAGTAGTACATTTCTTGAGGATGTTGTTTTCTTAGACAATCACGACATGACTATGGGTCACGACAATTCTATAGGCACTTTTCATCGAGATTATTATAATTATACTAGGAATAATGATGATGACAATATCATTGACAATAGTAATTATAGTTACAATATTACTGGTGGTCATAATTGGTATAGTAATACCATGGACACTTTTCATCAGGATTACTATTATAATCATAGTAGGAACAATGATGATAGTAATATCAATGACAATAATAATTATAGTCATAGTATCAATGATGATTTCCATAATTGGTATAGTAATACTACTATGGGCACTTTTCATCAGGATTATTATTATAATTATACTAGGAATAATGATGATGATAACATCAATGACAATAATAATCATAGTTACAATATTACTGATGATTATAGTTGGTATAATAATACTAGAAAAATGCAGCAAGGGCAATTAGCAGATGTGGTCAGTTACAAGGAAAGGACAAGACGTTATAGGGGAGTGAGACAAAGACCGTGGGGAAAGTATATAGCCGAAATACGGGACCGAACCAAAAACGGCGCCAGAGTATGGCTTGGCACGTACCAGACGGCTGAAGAAGCTGCTTTGGCTTATGATCGAGCCGCTTTTAAAATGCGTGGCTCGAAGGCTTTGCTCAACTTCCCAAACCGAATTGGATCCAACGAGCCTGAGCCAACTCGAGTCTCGGCTAAACGTGGAAGAGTCCACGAGCCATCCACTACTTTGGCGGCTTCTATCTCTCCCAAAAAGAAGAAACCGCCCAAGCCTGACGAATCTGCTGGATAAATATGGTGAAGAAAATAATTATATACGATTTTCCTTTTCTTTTTTTTTTTTTTTTGTTTGTTTATGGGAGACGGCCCTTATGAAATTGGATGCTCTATGTTGATTAGACACACAGATGTAACAATACTTCTTTAGACGATATTGTAAAAATCTCATATCATTGCACTAGCTATGTTCATTGTTCATTCCATCTTTAATTTTGATGTATCAAGCAATGCTAAAGCCAATGGTGATCAATTCATGTAAAAAAAACCACTACCACTTCGAATCGGAAACCCCCAGAAACGAATATTAATTGTTGATACCTAATTTTGGTTCGATCTAAGGCCTAGTTTGAATGGAGGTCTTTGAAGACCCATTAACACTTGAAGGGTTGAACTTTTTACCTTCTTCAAGCCTTTTGCCTTGCTCGATGTTTCTACTATCGCCAGGCCATGCGAGAATCCATCCTCTGAGCACCTAGTCTTAAGGACTTAGGTGAACACTCCAACAAGCCTAAAGTTTAAAGGTTTGACAAGCATCCAAGGACTCCATCAACAGGTTGGTCAAGCTTAGAGTGCAAGGAATCACTCCACCACTCAGCCGAGCACAAGCAATGAGGACGCTCCCTACCCTACGAGCTCTTTCTAGTATCTAGCTTACCGCTTGTGCCATCTCTCTCCTACCTCCCCACCCCTTTTTCATCTCTAGCACCAGTGTCTTACCTTAGCTCATTAATTACAGCCCAAAATCCATGGTACGGTTAGTACACCCAACATACCCAAAAGATGTTAGGTCCCTATATTACAAAGTAGCTGCTACCATAGTCATAACTGGCCAATGTTTAGAGCCATCCTATCAGC
Organism: Lumnitzera littorea; assembly: GCA_024138015.1. Lineage (NCBI taxonomy): Eukaryota > Viridiplantae > Streptophyta > Magnoliopsida > Myrtales > Combretaceae > Lumnitzera > Lumnitzera littorea. Next base: position 87,115,696 of record JAMXBB010000010.1, read on the forward strand.
TCCATAGCTCATATTCCTTATCAACTCTATAGTGCATATCCCTTGCTAACTACCAGTACCGATGAATCTTGAGCCACTATGTATCCTATGTTTTTATACTCCTTCCTCTATAAATAGTGCAAAGAGCTAATAGGTAAGAAGATTCCGATTTGATCCAACATCTCTCTAATACCCTACAGTACTCTCACCAAGAAAACCTTAATCGAGCACCACCCATTAGAACTTAGAGTGCTCGAGTAGCTCTCCAAACCCCTTCTTCTCTTTCCTCCTTGCTAACTTAAGTGTTGGAGGGCTTCGTAAATGCATTCACAAGGGGCTTTTTTATAGGTAAGCTTAGAGCAAGAAGCATAGTGGGTTTGAAGCTTATTTGTATACCCCTTAAGGAGTTAAAGCCTAATCTATCTCATCTCACTTAGGTGATTTAATCACAATCAGCATTTTGGTGCTCACCATTTTAGGCCACTCTACACAAGATGGCTAAGTGCAAAAATAATAAAGCACACGCTTCACAATTAGGTGACACCAACACATTGTAGTTGAGCAATGGTCATAGGTCGCCCCCATTACAGTGTTCACCAACAACTTCGACTCTAGGCACAAGGAGTTAAAGCCTAATCTATCTCATCTCACTTAGGTGATTTAATCACAATCAGCATTTTGGTGCTCACCATTTTAGGCCACTCTACACAAGATGGCTAAGTGCAAAAATAATAAAGCACACGCTTCACAATTAGGTGACACCAACACATTGTAGTTGAGCAATGGTCATAGGTCGCCCCCATTACAATGTTCACCAACAACTTCGACTCTAGGCACTTAAGTCTACGAAATGCAACAACTTGGATTGCTTGTTTAACAACTACTTGAAGATAATTGTAAGACAAAGGAGTCTAATGCAATCTTATATTGGGATGTAACCCTACTAAAAAAATGCAACCCAAAAAAGGTTAAATAAGGAAGCAATAGTTAGCTCATCGTCATGGCTAAACAAAACCAATGACTTACAAACTTCATGCCTAGCGCATTTACGTGACTAGGTTTAGCACGATTAGAAGGAACCTAAAGACTTACTCGATTGGTTGAACCATAATCGCTATAAAACGCGAACACAAGGTAAACGTTCTACAACAACTAGACTTAATTGAAACTTATCCCCGAGACAATTTACAAAGGCATTCAAGGACATGAATGTCGAAGAGTTGAATGAGCACATCCATTACGCATCTAGTATGTGTAACCAAAAGAAAGTCGAGTCATCGACCTGAGCATCACGTCAGTTAACAACGAAAAGACCTGTTCACGTTACTCATTCTTAGAGAAACTCTACCTTAAGGTGTGAGGCATCACCACCTTAGCACATACAATGGGATAAGTTACCCAAATGATCACCTAATCCACTTCTACATCGTGATGAGCCTCCATAATTTCTCTAACACTATCATGTGTAAAGCTTTCCTTAACATATTGGCAAAGGCCTGTTCACATTACTCATTCTTAGAGAAACTCTACCTTAAGGTGTGAGTCATCACCACCTTAGCACAAACAATGGGATAGGTTACCCAAATGATCACCTAATCCACTTCTACATCATGATGAGCCTCCATAATTTCTCTAACACCATCATGTGTAAAGCTTTCCCTAACATACTGGCAAAGGCGGCCTTGCTATAGTTCAACACCCTTACTGATGGCTCTATTACATCTTTTGATGACTTGGTGAGCAAATTCTAGCAACACTTCGTCAGCTTGAAAGTTTTGCTCAAGGGCTCCTCCATGTTGTATAATGTGAGATAGCGACCCAACGGGTCCATGTGTGCATACTTAGAATGCTTGAACTGTGTGAAGCTTTAGGTCTCTAAGCTCAACATGAGAATAGCTCTCGAAGATTTGATCACAAAGATTGACCCTATAAGGAAGCTCTTAGATGTAGTATCCCTCAATAAACCTGATGTGCCTAAGAGCTCAATTATCACTAGAACTTATCATAGGAAGTGAGAAACTGATGGGTCCTTCGAAATATCGAAGAAGAGTGAGTGAGTAGGTCAAGGACAAACTAGAATAGCTAACGTGAAGTTGCTTGAAGGATATGACCCACCAATGATCACAACATGACTTGACACTTCACTTGATATGACATATAAGTTAATATCAAGGTTCGCCCATCACTAATCTTGAGTTACTCGACAAGATTAGATAAGAGTATATGAAAATGGACTTGGAAAGGGGTGTCTCACAAGAACATAATATTCAATGTCTATTTGTCAAGTAAGATGATTTCGGCTTACAGAAGAAGGGACTATTTATAGTAAGTTCCTAGGGTAACATTACAAATAAAGAAATTATAAAAAAGCATATATAAAAAGAAGATTCTTAGTACATACAAAAAAGAGTAAAAGGAATAAAAGACAAAAAAGGAAAAATAGTATAATGTTAGATAAAGACGATAAGTGGCAATGCAACACTAGTCTTGAACAAAGATTCTTTAAGCACAACAGGCGAGAGAAGTCGGGATGCTGCGGCGACAAAGGGGCCGAGATGGGAAAAAGACGCCATGAGAGTTGGAACGAGGCGGAAAGAGAAGTACTCAGAGAGAAGGAGAATGTCTCATCACTCGGTAGGAATCTTCTGGCAACTGGAAGGTGGATCACTCGGCACAGAAGGGAGAATACAGTGCAGGGTGTAACCTTCTAGAGCTCTCAAGGAATTCAACCATCCTTCTTTTACGTAGAGTTTCTCGTCATCAACAGGTTAACGAGAGAGAATTCTTCAGGTGAGAAGGCCTTGAAGCCGTGTATGAGTAAGAGAACCAGTGGTCAGCAGCTTATCAATTCCCCGGGGTTATTGAAGATTTGCCCTCAAATCTTGGCCCTCTTCTTCATCGGGTATATAAGGTATCATATTTGCCACATTAAAAGTAGCAGATACACCATATTTGTTGGGTAGCTCTAGCTCATAGGCATTATCATTAATGCGCTCAAGGATCTTAAAAGGTTCATATAATCTGAGGGAAAGCTTGTTCATTTGTTCTCTTCCTAAGGAAATACCCCTTGTTAAGGTGGATGCAGATAAGGTCTCTGAGGTTATAAACTACTTGTCTCCTTCCTCAGCTTCCTTGTTCCTTCTGTCGGGCTACAGTTTATGCTAGTTATTTGGCAACCTTTTGATGCAACTTCTGAAATTCCTCGATATTCTACAGGCCGAATTGACTTTCCCCTTGTACAGCTGAGCTGATAGCCATATCTAAGGGCAAGTTCGAGTTAAATCCATAAATGACCTCAAAAGGTGACTTCCCTATTGAGCTGTGAACTTATTAGTTATAAGCAAACTCAATGACAAGTAGGCATAAGTCCCAATCATGTAAGTTCTTCCCTATACTACGCGCAGAAGGTTACCGACTATCTTGTTTACTACCTCAATCTAACCGTCTATTTGAGGGTAGCAAGAAGTACTGTACATGAGTTTAGTGCCAAGCTTCCTCCATAGGGTTTTCCAGAAGAAACTCGTAAATTTCGAATCATGGTCATATACAATACTTCTCAACAATCCATGTAGACGTACAATTTCTTGCAAAAAGAGGTTAGCGATAACTAAAGTATCATTAGTTCTTTGGTAAGGAATAAAGTAACTCATCTTGCTAAACTAATCAACTACCATCATAATTAAGTCATGTCTTCTTGGCATTTGGAGAAGGCCGAGCATGAAATCTATGCTTAGGTTGATCCATGGACGCTTAGGTATGGGCATGGGTGTGTATTCTCCATGTGACTCTCTCCTCCCCTTTGCATGTTTACACACTTCACACCTCTCAAGTACGTGGCACACATCCTTCATCATCCCTGGCCAATAGAAATGTTCTTTTAATATTTCAATTGTCCTTTTTTCTCTAAAATGGCCTACTATGCCCCTAGCATAGGCTTCATGAATGAGTAGTTCTCTAACCGAACCACTCGGCACATAAACTTGCTTGCCCTTCATTAGGAACTCCTAACTCAAATAGAACCCACCTATAGCTCATCCAATATTGCACTTGGCCACTAAGGGCCTAAAATACTGATCATGCTCATACTAATCGAGTAGGGTGCCAAATCCAAATACCTTACCCTACATAGTCGTAATAATGGCATGACGACGACAAAAAGAGCATCAGCCATGATGTTAGTGCTCCCCTTCTTATATCTAATGACATAGCAAAAGGTTTGCAAGAACTCAACTCATTTGGTGTGACGCCGAGAAAGCTTCTATTGTCCTTGGAGGTGCTTAAGAGACTCATGATTGAAATAGATAATGAATTCTCACGATAATAGGTAATGTTATTAGTTCTGTAGAGTTCAAACAAGGGCATAGAACTCCTTGTCATAGGCCGAGTAGTTCAGGGCAACTCCTTTAAGTTTCTCGCTAAAGTAGACAATGAGTCAACATTCCTGCATGAGGACAACACTAATGCCAACACCCAACACATCACATTCAACCTCAAAAACCTTCTCAAAATTTGGTAGGGTGAGTACAAGGGTAGACATCAGTTTGGATTTTATATCTTCAAAAATTTTTTAAACTTTCTCTAACCACTTAAACTCAGAATTCTTTCGGGTCAATTCTGTTAAGGGTGCCATTATGGAACTGAAGTTTCGAATGAACCTTTGGTAGAACGAAGCTAGCATATGGAAGCTCCAGACTTCAGCAGCATTAGTTGCTATAGGCCACTCAAGAATAGCTCTGACTTTCCCATCATCCACTCGAACTCCTTTCCCTGACATAACATATCGAAGGAATACAACCTCACTTTGACAAAACACATATTTCTTTAAGTTGTTGAATATTCTTTCGGCATGAAGGATGTTGAACATTGATCTTAAATGTTCAGCATGAGTGATGAGGTTGGTACTGTAGGCGAAAATGTCATCAAAATAAACCACAACACATTTTCCAATCAGTGTCCTCAGTACATGATTCATGAGCCACATAAAAGTATTCGGCACATTTGTTAGTCTAAACGACACCACTATCCACTCGAACAGACCATCCTTTGTCTTGAAGGCTGTCTTCCATTCATCTCTTGGTCTCATTCGTATTTGGTGGTAGCCATTATTCAGATCTATCTTCAAAAAGATGCGGACCCTATACAACTCATCAAGCATATCACCCAACCATGGGATCAAATATCGGTACTTAACAGTAATATTGTTGATTGTACAGCTGTCAATGCACATTCTCCACGACCTATCTTTCTTCTGTACTAGCACGGCTGGTATGACATATAGGCTCATACTCTCTCGGACGTATCCGTGGTTTACTAACTCATCCACCTATCCCTTTAGCTCAGCTACCTACTCAAGGTTGAGTCTATAAGCGAGTTGGTTTGGTAAGGCAGCTTCAGGTTGGAGGTCGATGCAATGCTCAATACCTCTTAAGGGAGGTAAGCCTTTCGGCATCTTAATAGGAAACAGGTCAACATAGTCTTGAAGTAGCTGCTGTACCTTGACAGATAAGCTTTTGGCTTCTCTCTCCTCTAAGAGTCTTATGACTAAAAGGAGTACATAGTCCTCGGTCTCAATTTCTCAGGTGAACTAAGCTTGAGAAATCACTAAGGACTTCTACTGCAGTGATCTAGCAACCTTCTCTTAGGTTTCTTGCACTCCCTTAGGATTCATGGTTGTCAATATTATTTTTTTCTCGTCTTTCTAGAACATGTAGGTGTTCCTATATCTATAGTATAATATCCTCAAGTCAAGTAGCCATGGTCGACTGAGTAATATGCAAGAAGGACATATGAAAAGGACATTACACAACACTTTATCTCTATACTAATCACCAATGGTAATTGATACCCCAACTTACTCGACAACGTATAACCCTCCTTTCTCATTCAGCTAGTGAATCTTATATAGATTAAGGTATAGAAGGGTTGGCAATTTCATGGCCTTAACTACCCCTTGTGCTATGACATTGGTACAGCTCCCCCAATTAATGATCAAGGTGTATAGCTTGCCATTCACTTGGCAAATTGTATGGAAAAGGTTCTCCCTTTGCTCATTCTCATCAATCACAAAAGCATTGAGAGATCGACGAACGATAAAGTAGTATTCAGCACTACCCTTAGGTGGTGTCTCTGCATCGGGATCTTCCTGAAACTTTTCCCATCATTTATTCAACTCCCAATCTCTTCCTCTCCTTCGCTCGCACTCTCTACTTCAAACTAGGGCTTGTCTCCCTTTATAGTCATGACTTGATGGTTCAAACATTGACTAGCTACGTATCTATAACCAAGACATTTAAAGCATTTCATTTCTCAAGTCTTTCTTTATGAGCTTTGACGTTGGTCTCTTCAGATCTCAAGTTCCTCAATCTTTCCCTTACCTCAGCCTTCTTCAGATCGGTTCGGCATTTGCCCTCAATGTTCTACCTCGGAACTGTTTGATGCTTGGTCATTCTCAAGTCAACTCAACATTCTATTCCTATTCAGCAACATAAGTCGGCTACTCGACATTCGACTAACCTGGTTCCACCTTTATCTTTCAACTCTCTATGCTACCCTAATGGCTTCATCCAGAGTCACAAGACTCTGCAGCTCCACGATGTTACCAATCTTAGTCCTCAACATAGAAATGAACCTCGTTATAGTTCGTATCATAGGTTCATCAACATTACATCAAATCATGAGCAATTGAAACTCCCAAACATAGTTGTCCACTGATCTGCTACCTTATCTCAAATCCTAGAGACATTTGAAAGTGTCTTGCTCATAGTGTTTGGGAATAAACTTACTTCTCAAGACTCTCTTCATTTCATTTCATGTCCGAACTTCTTGTCTAGCTCTTAAGCGAACATTCTGCAACTTCTTCCACCACATTATTGCATATCCAGAAAATTCCAATACAACCATTCGAATACAAACAGCATCCTCATAATTATAAAAGTCGAATATCTTTTCAATCTACTCCTCCCAATTTAAGTAGTCATCAACACTACCAAACCCGCTGAAGCTTGGAATCTGTACTTTGAGGTGTTTGACTCCCTTAGGAGCTCTAAGCTCACACTCGTCAACTCCAACATACTATTCCTCTTCTTCTTCATAGTCTTCCACCTCGTCCAAATCAACCTTCATCTCATGACTCTATTGGTATGACGCGATGGTACTTGGTTCATAGGAACGGCTTCTAGTGCTTCTTCATTCATCTACCTTATCGGCCTATCTCGCATCTCTCTACCCTATTCAACAACTCTCTTACGTAGCCTAGTCTTTAAGACTCTCTATATTGACATAACTAAATAAACCACAATAGCAGCAAGGTCTTGAATCTACTCCTCAATAGTACGTAGTGTTTGTTAGGTAACTCAACCACGACCACGACCATAGGAATCACTTTCAGCACTGTTAATCTCTCCCTAAACACTAAGATTCAACATTCTCAAAATAAAGCTTCAAAAAATACTCTAAACATAAGAAATCCTCACACACACAAATATGACTCGAACTATAAACTATGAACTTGCTCTATTCTTCCAAAAGAAAATAGACTATCTTGAACAATAACTGGTCGGGACTATCTCCACACAGCTTTAGGCTGTAACCTTAAGCTCTGATACCAGGATTACATGATATGCTTAGGAGCTCAATTATCATTAGGACTTACAGTAAGAAGTGAGAAACTGATGGGTCCTTCGAAATATCAAAGAAGAGTGAGTGAGTAGGTCGAGGATAGACTAGAATAGTTGACGTGAAGTTGCTCGAAGGATATGACCCACCAATGATTACAACATGACTTAACACTTTACTTGATATGACATATAAGTTAATATTAAGATTCGCCTGTCACTAATCTTGAGTTACTCAACAAGATTAGATAGGAGTATATGAAAATGGACTTGGAGAGGGGTGTCTCGCAAGAATAGAATATTTAATGTCTATTTGTCATGTAAGATGATTTCGGCTTACAAGAAAAAGGGACTATTTATAGTAAGTTTCTAGGGCAACATTACAAATAAAAATATAAAAAGGCATATATAAAAAGAAGATTCTTAGTACATATAAAAAAGAGTAAAAGGGAAAAATAGTATAATGTTAGATGAAGACGACAAGTGGCAGTGTAACACTGGTCCTAAACAAAGATTCTCTAAGCACAATAGGCGAGAGGAGTTGAGATGCTATGGCGACAAAGGGGCTGAGATAGGAAAAGGACATCGTGAGAGTTGGAAGGAGGTGGAGAGAGAAGTACTCAAAGAGAAGGAGAATGTCTCATCACTCGGTAGGAATCTTTCGGCAATTAGAAGGTAGATAACTTGGTACAAAAGGGAAAATACAGTGCTGGGTGTAACCTTCCAAAGCTCTTAAGGAATTCAACCATCCTTCTTTTACGTAGAGTTTCTCGTCATTAGCTGGTTGACGAGAGAGAATTCTTCAGGTAAAGAATTGGAGGCCTTGGAGCTGTGCGTGAGTGAGAGGACCAATGGTTAGTAGCTCATCAAAACTAGACTCACTTCACAAGTTGATAAGGGTAGCTAAAAAGTATGTCACCTAGGATGTTGCTATTAAAGCTAGATTTGAAGCTGACGGTAATGTCTGAGACTCAGTCAAATATCGGCTATATTGAAGAGACACCAAGTAACCCTCGTCTAAAGAGCAAAGAAACAGACAAAAAAAAAAAAAAGAAGATTTGCGAACTACCCTTTTTATATGCCTCTAAACTATCCCCTCAAAGAGGTCTTGAACAAGGTCTAAGAGCAACTCCCCTAACCTCCTAATGTTAGAGAAACGCCCAAGGTAGCCAGCTTTAGCAAATTCTAGGATTACCACTAATGCTGCCACCTGAAGAACATAGCCGAAGGCCTTATCCACAAAGGCCGCATTGACCACCTGATTGCAAATGAGAGAAACCAGTTTTAATGACCAACCCAGCATTGTCGAATTGAGAAACAAAAATAACTCCAACAGCAACAATAGAACCAACAAAGGGATGATACCACTGATGGTTAGACTTGTTGAGGTTGAAGAAGACAAGTGAATACCATTTTTGACGGCCCTAGCCTTACGAACAACACCACCTCCACTTCTACTGACCATGAGATCTACCTTATTAGGACTAAGAAGCACAAGATTGACACTACTATCATACTTACCACAAATGACAAGCAAGGTGTCAATTATCCACAAAGCAATGCTCTAGTTATTAATGTCGAGATTGGTTACTTCGATGTACCAAAAATGTTTGTAGACAATGGTAGCTCGGTTGACATTTTGTTCTACCATGCATATGAGTAGATGAAGCAACAACTTAACGAGGCCCTCCAACCATAAAAGCACAGTCAAACAAGTTTTGAAGGAGGCAAATCTATGCCAACCATGGGACTCATCACTTTGTCAATTCAACTAAGTGATGATCCACACATTGTTACATAGTCCATTGATTTTGTGTTCATTGACCACTAGTTGCCATACAATGTTATATTAAAGCGATCGAGCATAACAAAGTTTGACATGATTATTCGTCAATGATGCCTATAAGCTAAGTTCATGATGCCTACAAGAGTTGGTGAAGTCTGAAGGGATCAAAATTTGTCTAAATCCCTTTACCTCAAGGCTTGGACTTAGGACAACGTCATGAACATTGAGTCCACTACTTAACAGAACCTAACTCTTTAAAGAGAACTAGCTGAGAAGAAAGAGGACATCAAACCTGGAGGCAATCCGACAATGGTCACCCAAATCAGGGAAACTTTGCCAGAAGAAGAAAAGATAGAGCTTATAGATTTTCTTCATTAAAACATAGATTTCTACACCTTTGTACCCAAAGACCTGCTAGGAATAATCAACATTCCCAAAGCAACACACTACTTAAATGTTGATCCCACCATCCTACCAATGAAGCAGAAGAAGTGAGACTTCGCATTAAAACATCAAGAAAAAATTGAACAAGAAGTCTAGAAATTGTTACAAGTCGGCTTTATAAGGCAAGAGAATACCTTATAAGGCTTAGAAACACAGTCTTCATCAAAAAGGCTAATAGAAAGTGGTGTATGTGCGTTAATGGCATTGACTTAAAAAAAGCTTGTCCCAAGGATTGTTTCCCTCTTTCCCATATTAATCATCTCATCAACTCCACCTTAGGACACGCCCCCCTTAGCTTCATGGATGCCTACTTAAGGTATAACTAAATTTGAACGACACTTGAGGATGAGGTCCATACCTCATTTGTCACAGACTTTAGCACCTATTTGCTACAAGGTCATGTCCTTTAGTCTGAAGAATGTAAGACCAACGTATCAGAGATTAGTCACCATGATTTTTAAGTTACAGATAGGTAGAAATGTCAAAGCATACGTCAATGACATGACTATCAAGAGTAGTGAAAGAAAAGGCCATATCAAGGACTTACACAAGACATTCAACATTCTCTACCACTGTCGGATGAAGCTCAACCCCCAAAAATGTATTTTTTGGGTTGCATCCGGAAAATTTCTCTACTTCATGGTCACAAAACAAGGAATCCAAGCTAACCTAAACAAGATCCAAGCAATTCGTGACATGACTAGCCTAAAAAAATTAACACCTAACAAGAAGAGTTACTACCTTAAACCACTTCATATCTCTAAGTGCTAGTAAGTTCTTAGAATTCTTTAAGCTACTGAAGAACCCTTCTAAATTGTATTGGACAACCCAATGCTGACAAGCATTTCACAACCTAAAGAAGTTCTTCGAGAGCCTACAATTCTCTCTAAGCCTATCCCTAGTGAAGAATTATATCTCTATCTTGCTGTCAGTAAAAGAGCTTTGTCTTCAGTCCTCATCTAAGCAAACAGACAAGAATATAAGCCTATTTATTACATCAACCATATCTTGCAAAGGCTTGAAACTAGATACACCAAGATTGAAAAAGTTTGCCATTGCAATAGTCATCATTGCATGAAAGCACGTGCCTTATTTCTAAGCCCACCCTATTATTATGATAAATGATCAACCACTTTGAGCTATCTTACAAAAGTCCAATGCCTCCAATAAGATGGTGAAGTATGCCCTTAAGCTTGATGCCTATGGTGTCCAACGTAGATCATGATAGGTGTTCAAGGCCCAAGTGCTCATAGATTTCATCATAGAGTACATAATAGAGGAGGAAATAGAAGTAGACATTGACATTCTAGTATGGACTCTCCATGTGGATAGCTCCTCCATTCCGTGGAGGGGGGAAGGGGGGGGCATAACATTGTAAGGCCCATACGGTACAAAGGTATCTATACATTAAAATTTGGTTTCCTAGTGAGCAATAATGAGGCAAAATGTAAGGTGTTCATCACTAGGTTGAAGATAGCCAAAGACATTAGAGTTAAGAAGCTAGATATCCACTCAAACTCTATGTTAGTGATCTAATAGGTATGAGGAGAGTATGTAACCAAGGGGGGAAAAATGATTAAATATGTATAAGTAGTCCAGGGGTTCCTTACGAAGTTCATCTCCTGGAAGATTAACAAAATTCCTTGACTGAAAAACTCAGAAATAGACAAGCTTTCTAGATTGCCCTCACCCATCATCTACGTGCAACATGGCGGTGACAAACTACTCTTCATACAATACCTCCTCGAGTATAGTACGGAAGGACGAGAATAAGAGGTCTTTGAAGTTTGACCAATAAACTCTTAACCTTGTTGGATGTACCGCATAAAAGAGCACTTGAGAACTAAAGCACTACCCAATGATCAAGTAGAAGCAAAGAGGCTAGCATATGCCTCTACAAACTACATACTCGTTGATGGCATGTTGTATTGATGAGGCTAGAGCATGCCACTCCTTTGGCGCCTTAAGCTTAAGAAAGGCACCCATGCTCTAAAAGAACTCTACGTAAGAGTGTATAGCAACCACATCGAATCTTAAGCCTTATACATCCAAGCCCTAAGACTACGCTATTATTGGCTGACACTGAAGGAGAACGCCAATGCCTTAGTCTAAAAGATGTCACCAGTGCCAAAAGCATACCTTGATCTGACATGCACTAAGCTTTAACTTGCACCATATGATGAGCCTATGGCCTTTCACCCAATGGGGATTAGATATGCCCAATCATTTCCCAAAGGCATCTGGAAGCTGGCAATTCATTTTGGTAACAGTTGACTACTTCACTAAGTGGGTAGAACCCTAAGTATTGGCAGCCACCGCAGCCTGAGCTATGGAAGGTTTTGCTCTTATACACATCCTTCGCTACTTTGGAGTGTCATACACATTGATCATCGACAATGGTAAGCAATTTCATAGCAAAAAGTTCTAGGAGTTCAAACATAAACATAACATAAAGTTTTACTACACCTTGATCACTTATCCACAAACTAATAGCTAAGTTAAGGTAATCGATAAGATCATCCTCGGTAGCCTAACGAAAAGAGTCGAGTAAGCTAAAGGTGGTTGGGCAAACAAACTCCTCAATATATGTTGGGGGTATCGAACAACTTACAAAACTTCCATAAGGGGAGACCCCTTTCTTTTAGCCTTTAGATCAGAAGTTGTCTTTCCTATCGAGCTTAAGTTACCCACGTGCAGGGTCCAAAAGTGATAGGAATCAACCTTTCAGGCCAATCATGTACAATCAAGCTAGAGGACTCCAAGGACTTACACGAAGGATTCTAACTCGAAGCCCCATCTAAGATGAGGATTCCTATTCCAACCTTTATTTTTCACTTTGTTGCCAACTTAAATACTAAGCAATGCATCTTTAAGGTCGGACATATGGAGAAGCACTACAATGAAGTGAACCCAAAAGGAACAAAAGAAAAGCTGGTAAAGTTTAAAGAGTTACCAAATTAATATGACACACCACTTGATTCTACTCGACCTACAATCCATCGGATATGTCATACCAGTCCAAACTAAAGGGTCACTTACCACTACTCCTTGTTAAAGAGAATAGATAAGAGTTGAAGGATAATGAGAATACTAAGGTTGCTCAAAGGAAACTTAAATAATAATATGATATTGATGATTGATTCCCTCTCTACATATAAGTAAGTGGAGGTTTATATACCCATCCACTAGGGTTACTTTACATGTATGAAAAGACAAAAAGGGTATTCTTACAATTAAGTTATATAATACATACTAAAAAGGGTAAAAGAGACAAAAAAATATTTAGTATGGAAAAGTAAAGAAACGTTTTGGAGAGTCATGCTAGAAGATACATGTCACATGGTAACTAGATGTTAGAAATATGGTATAGGTAGGCTAAAGTGAGAGAAAGGATTTGTAGTTAGGGGCCGACCTATCTAGATCAAGTCTGAACTCGATCAATTCTACAAAGAAGTCAGCTGGAGTTGAAGTCTGGTGTCTGTGGTCAGCTCAAGAGCTTGGCTTGGCTTGGGCTGTTTTTAGAATAGAGCATAGCTGTTGGGTAAGAGTAAGTTTGACATACATGAGGGTCCAGCAATCAAGTTGATAGGAAATTAAGTTAGGATAAGAATCTCGGTCTCGGATATGGCTTTGAGTTAGTATTCGTCGAATGAGTCCTTGGAGTCTCCTAGCTCAACTGTAGGTAATTAATCCAAGAGGTTGATTCTTATCACTAAGCTCATCTGAATGCCAACTTAGTTTCCGAGTAGTTAAATAGACATGCCGACCTTCTAAGCACGCAGGCCAACTAGCCCAACAGCAATACCATGACTTAGACATCATCTAAGTAGACCAACCTCAAGCGAATGTCTAAGTTGAGCTCTCAAGCCAACCAACATCTAACCCCATCCCAAGGCGAATATTCTTTAGTGATTGATTGATTGAGCTCCAACCTGACCTAAATCAAGTCAGCTCTGACTACAGACTTTTTTCCTTCACGCGCCCTTACCCTTGAATCAATCTTCATCCCTAAGCATACACCATAAGTTGGTATCTACTCTAACATTACAGGGATGAAGGCCCTAACTACCAACAAAGGCAAGCCTTTCGGCCAAGTTTAGGTGACAAAGGAGTTCTTGAAGCAGAGAACACGCTACCCACTTAACCTCATATGTAAATCATCTAAACAGCCTTCTTGTATAAGGGTGGCGTATTTACGCATTCCTTAAATTATCAAACTTAAAACTAGAAAGAAAAGGGAGAAAGTATGAAGTTGAATAAAAGTTCAAGCAAGCAAGTGTAAACAAAACATAGAGTTTCATTAAACAAAGAAGTATTACAGGGCTTTATGAGTCAGCATCTTAACCTCGAGTACACAAAAAAAAAATGAAAATTACAAGAAAAAAAGGCACGAGGCTAGTTCTTAGTCTACCATTCAGTACCAGATCTTGATGTATGCTCTCAACTTTGACTTAGCTACCCATACGAGAGCCTTCCTTGAGACAAACTACTATCAACTTCGACTCAGGTCACAGCTTCCATCAAGGGAAGCATGATGACATCCCTAAGTTTCAGCCGAGTTAAGGGATGCATCTTCGTAGCCTAAGCAGCTTCAAAAGCAGGCCCTACTCTACCCATATAAGCTAACCTTCCATAACTTAAGAGGGACTATCAAGACTTATTCACCTACTCCAATTGTGCTACTTATAGAGCCCCACAAAAAGCTAAAGACTCTCCTACCAAGCTCCTCCGAGTTACCCTAGTTGAAAAAACTTAGGCAGGAAGAGAGGCTTCCTCTACAGTTTTAATTACCGTAGAGGTCCTGCCTACATGAGAACCTAAGGGGCATCACTTGAAGGCTCCACCCGCAACCTCATGCAAATGAATGCCTCTAATGGTGAAGCTACCCCCAACAAGTGGTGAATGTACGCTTGAGGTCTCATCTTCGCACGAGCAACCATGGCTTGGATGAAGACCTAACCAAGAGGCCCATGTACCCCACCTAGTCACTACTTGGGGGCCATCCCCCACTACTAGATTACTTTACACACCTTATAATTACCACTCGAATGAGGACTTTGGAAGAACTAAGCCCCTTCTCTTAAGCTCATATACTTTCTCTCTTACTTTGATCATCTTCGACTTGCTCATGTCAAGACAAAAAGAAGATCGGCTCTCAATAGAAGAATGTTAGAATGTGTCTAAGTGGGGAACAAAGGACCCACTCACCCATTATATAAGGAACCTAAGACAACCCTAACCGTCCATGTAGCACCCATCCAACGGCTTAGATTGGATAGCAACCCAATCAACCCCTTGAGAAACATCAATATGTTGTATACGCATTAAATGCCTTTTAGAAAGCATACTACCCAAGATGGTATGATTGTTATGTCCATACTTTGTACTAAGTACACTCTACTCGAGAGATCACGTAACATCAACAGAGATGCACTTGAGCCAACCAGCCAACTCTAGACTTATGCAAAAGCCAGTTTCAAATTGTAAACTGACTTGAAAGGTTGCTGAACATGCCCAGCCTAGGGGTAGGTTAGCCTAAACTGGCCTACGAACTACCGAGCCTTAATGGCCTAAAGGGTTTAGCCGCCCCTCCAATATTAAAAAAAAAAAAAGAAAAGAAAAATGTTACATGTCTTCTACTACTACTACTTTTCCCTTTCCCAACTTATACCATGTACAATCACAAATTACAGTTAATAGTTACATTGTAATTTTATTATTCCCGTATTAATAATTTTTTTCAAGATTCGAATGAGATATTGACATCCTTTGTAAATTACAGCTTCTGCTACTTTACTTAACCCTATTTAATATTTTCATATTAAAATAATATCACACTTACACAATGTGAATTAATTATTTCAAAATGGAATAAAATTTGTAACTTCTCTCATTAACACTTTATACGATATAATGTGTTACAATTATTTCGAGGAAAAAAATAGAAAATGAGATCGAATGAAAAATTATTTACAATAATTTACAGTATTGCAAGAATAAGACTAAAGGAAATTTATAAATAAATAAATAATGGCAACCAATTCAAGGGTCGACAAATTGGCTCGAGCCCGTGCCTTCAAGAGCTAGGCCCGATTCAACCTTGCGTCAACCCGATGCTCAGTTCTAGCCGACTCTATGCTTTGTTAAAAGAAAACTATACACTATTTGAGCACTTCGTGCTCGAGTGAATTCAAGAATGAACAAGTCATGAAATATAGAATTGGAGTAGGTTAAATGACCATCCTTAGTACTCGACTCGCACCACAAACACAAACACTAAGGGACTTGGGAAAATTTCATGAGTTGAGTCTACACTCTAACGTCAAGAACAACAATATTACAAAGAAAGAAGAGGTAGTAAAAGTAGAAGAGTAGAATAAGGACAAACTAAACATAAGGCTAGTTTCATTAACTAAGTCAATCCTTTATATCAAAGAAGGAGGAGATTGGCATCCCCCCCAACCTTAAAACAAAAGAAACGAGCATTAATCCCAAGCTACACAAAAGAGTACAAAAACAAGGCCATCTTGGCCTAATCGACTGCTACATTCTCCTCCTCTTCATTGCCTCTCGCTTCCCTAATCCCACCCTCGACCTTGCTTGATGCGAATCTACAAACACGCAGCGAATACGAACCAGGAATAGATATTTGATGTTTGAGTGGAATGAGGGATGGGATGTGCAGGGGGGTTTTAACTGTTAATGTGTATGGATATCATACACCAAGATACAATACAATCAAGGGTTGAGCTTGAAATAGGATTTGATGTAACTCTCGAATACTAAATGTCACTCGGGTTTCAAATGAGGGGTTAGATGTGACTAACCAACTTGCTTAAATGAAGGGTTCACTACAATCTTAAAACAAAATTGATAAGAACACGAGAGATTAAGGAGTAAAGCACATTCAATAATCCGAAAAGCTAGCTCAAAGGGGCTTAAGAATGTCCCTACTTTCAGAAAGAACATTCAAGTGTAATTCTTTATAAGAATACTCTTTTCTATCTGATTCTCACTCTTTGATAATTACAAATATTGCTATTTATAGTAAGTCCTAAAGCCATAAAGCCTTAGTGGCAAAACTATAAATAATATATAAGTCCTTCAACCCTAAGGACTGGCTTACAATCAAAATAAGGAGAATGTTTACAAAGTATATAAAACTATGCACTAAATGAAGTGGTCAGCAAGTAGTCATTCAAGTTATCTATAGGCCCGAGTAGGGGTCAATTGGTAGTTAGGTGTCTAAGCAAGGGTAGGATATTTAGAAGTCTTATTATGCTTAGCCGAGCTCCAAGTGAGGTCAGTCTACAGTTGCTGTACTCATGGATTGCTTGGTGCAAACTTTCCTGTACTGTGCTGGGCTATTCTTTGGCCTTAAGTGCTCGACCATGTGGTTTCTTGGCTTCTTAGCAGACGATAGACATGAGACCAAGTAGCTCCTTTCCTTCCCCTTGGTCTTCTGGTATTAGCTCGGCTTTGGCTTTGAATAATTTGGCCTCAAGTTAAGATAGGTTGGCTTCAGTTTCTAGCAGGTCAGCGTTGGCTTAAGACAGGTCGACCTCAGCTTAGAGATCATCGGGGAATGATTCCTATCATTGCTGGATCTCCCCTCAATAAAGGCTTTGGAGGATGTTATATGCTACTCTGAGACCAGACAAGGCTGACGGTATCAAGGTAGGTCTAAGCTTGTAAAATGCTTAAAATGAAGGGTGATGAAATGCAAAAATGGGGAAATAAGTAAACAAGACGAACAAGTAAAACCATGAACAATTTTGAGGATATGATACACTAAGGAAACTCCACAAACTCACAAAGCCAACTCGATATGACGCATGAGCAACTCGGTGAGGTTCCTCGCCACCTAGCCTTGCTTAAGAATTAGGATAAGAGTAAGAAGATGAAAGTAAGCACACTTAGCTCACGGAAGGTGAAGTATATTCAATATTTGATGTATGATGATTATTGTAGCTATATATTACAAGGGTATTTATACTTGAAATGTTAGGACAAGCTACTTCAAATGGAAAAGACAAAAAGGGTATTGTCCAAAAGAAGTAATGTACAAGGAATAATAAAGGATACAAATGAAAAATCAAAGAGATTAATGATTAGTGCAGTAGAATCCTTTCATATCAAACTATCAGTAAAGCATACTTTAGGTCAATACTCGACTACTAAGCGATAAGAAGTTACTTGACTCGGTATATGGAGTTAGTCGGCAGAGATGATTAGCTTGGTCTCAGTAGGAGTTGGCTGAAACAGTAAAATCCACTTCGTTAATCCCTTAAGACCTTGTGCTTCGGCTTAAGTTAGAGGTCCAGTAGTTCGATTCCTATTGGGATGCCTCTTCTCCTCCAGTAACACCAGCCTCTAAGTCATTAAGCCAACTTAGGAAGGTCATGTCCGCTTATGGGAAGGGTTCACAAACCTACTTTTAAGCCTTATCAACTAATGTAAAGCTGACATTACTTACAACCTTCTCCACAAAGCGGTCGATTAGGTCTTGAAGAAAAGTTGCCCTTTCACCTGGGAAGATAGACCCTTCCCATTCAATAGCTCTAACTCCCTCTAAGTAAAATTGGCTTGAGCTCCCTCTAATTCTTTATCCTTGGCCTTGAGCATGGACCATAGCTTAGCCATTTCTTCTCCAATGGCCTTGGTTGAGGTCTATGCTTCCTTAAGCTTAGCCTTTAACTTCCCCCCTTCCCTCGCTCCCTTTACTCCTAATGCTAGCCTTCTAGATCTCTGAACATGGTCGACAAGTCACCATGCAACCTCTTTTCCTCCTCTAATGCCTTACAGAACCTTCCTGCCTCAACCCTCACTCAACCCCTCTTAGATCGCTGGTATTTGCAATTGTGCATGAAAATGTAATCTAGCATATCATACAACTACAACAAAGGTAAAGAATGGTCTCAATCAGTCGAGCAGCATATAACACTTGAAGAAAAATTAATAGTAGAGACTTACCTCGTCGTGCCTCTAGAGCAACTTTGTAAAAGCCTCAATGTCACTCTTCTTAGCAAAACAGCATGCAAACCTAGCTTTAAGTTAATCCATCTGCTATACGAGCCTCACAGTTAAGTCCGTAGAAGGCTTAGGCTCCTGTTATACGAGTAGTTGCTTGTCTTAAGGTGCCAATGATAGGGGCTCCTTGTCATCCAGAATATTAATAGCCCAAACCTCAGCTTATTAGAAGGTCACCTAGGACTCCCCTTGTTACTCCTATGCATGAATGCCATCCTACTAAGCTAACCCATAATGCCTTAACAGGTCACCACCTAGAGGCACAGCCACTATATACCCTGAAGCTTTCCCCCCCATACTTGGTGAAACAATAATACCTATAAGAATGGCATCTACATCATTCCGTATGGCTTCAGGAATAGTCTGCTAGCTGGTCCCCTTCTTCTTCTTACTCTTCTTATAGTGAGGTTGCAAGCTCTCCCAATTCTAGCACTCCCCCCCCC